>KK113738.1:1279-13417 GCA_000611955.2 Stegodyphus mimosarum
CACACACACACACGCACGCACGCGCACGCACACGCACACACGACTCTTTGTTTTATTATATGTAGAGATTTGATTCTTCCTTTCACATTTCGAATTTAGATTCATTCTAATAACAATTCTAATTCTTATAAACATTTTTATAAATTTTTCGAAATAAATTTTGAATTATAACCTATAAAACTTTTACCATCATCTTAAAGTACATGTATACCTGCAAAAAAATGAGAGTTTCTTATTCAAACTTTCCTAAGTTATCCGTGAATTTACATATTGGTGCATTTTAAAATTTAGCATATGTAGCAATTTAGCATATAGCAAGCGATAATAACGCCAAATGTGGTTTACGCACTTTGTTAAAAATTATTGGAAAGTAAGAACGATGACTTTTTTCCGCGAGTGTGCAATGAAGAAAAGAAAGGAAAATAGGTTGCTATAAATTAAGAAGTTGGCCAAGTGAATTATTCTTGGCGCAAACTGAAAAAAATGCGCTAAGATAAATTTCTGAATTTCTCTGTAGATTTCGCACCAACTTTTACAAAATTTAATATTTAGACATAATCTGAGTCGTCAAATCGAAATATGAAAAAAAAATTGACAATGTCATTTCAGAAAAAGTCCGATTTTTGTGTCAAAATACTTGTGTTAGAATAATGCTATATATAAATGTAATATATATCTTAAGTCACGCTTTCGAGACATGAAAAACTCAACTTTGAAAAGCTGCTTTCTAAATCATGAAAACATGAGCATTGACACAGCACTTCCTGTGAAGATATGAGAACTATTTAAAACGAATCTGTCGACTTAATAATATTGAATTTTGTCTAAAATATGGAGGACAAAATATGAAGGTAACGAACACCTAATCTTATGCGATTTAATTCATTTACTATGGTCTAAATCATCTAATATATTTGGCAGTTTTCATAGTATATTAATTATATATATTCGTTATGAGTGTCGCTGCATGTATGTATCAATTTCGCTCAAGTATTTCGTTTTCAGAAGTGCGGAATAAAAATTGCAAATATCGAATTCTAATAGATATTATCTTCTTCTAATTGAATGTCAAATGATAACGAAATTCCTTCTGTATTAATTTTTATATGTTTTCTTTTCCACTAGTCAGTTCAGTTCTGTTGAGCAAACTAAGAAACTAACGAATCCATATTATTGATCCAACCTTCGTGATCCCATTCCGCATTCTCATTTGTCCAGTACTTCGTAATTTTAAGGTGGCGTGACAGATATAAGATTCATTAGTGGCAATAACTGACCAATTAATGAACGGCTGTTATTCTTTCAGATTTTACATTGGTTCTTCTCACGATTCCAATGTTAATGATTAATAAGGCGTGGTCAGTTTAGGAAAGTAGTATTTATTTTGTCCTTTATTGGAGGCGAAATAAGCTTTTTTTAGGTTTTATTTTGATATATTTTGCAAAGTTTACCAACGATTTGTTATGTATTTACACTAGGATATGCTATTCATGTATTTACACTAAGATAAAAAATATTACAGGAAAATGGCATAAAACGTTATTACTAATAGTCTCAAAGGGTGTGCACTTTTAACAGTTATGAATAATTCGATGACGCATGCAGAACAATTACTCACTCAGTTTTGTTAAAATATTGGAGGTGGGGAAATCAAAAGGTTTAGGTTTAATTTTACTGCCGTTTGCTATATTGATAGAAAAAAACTGTCGTATTTAAGGCAATAAAATAATAAAAGAATGTTTTAGTAACATAGAATTTATTGATTTCATTTATAAATGCTGGAATAATTTTAAGAAATAATTTGAGAAAGTATAATTTTTATCTTCAAACAGTTTAGGCTTTTCTATAGGGTGTTATTTAATATCCGGATAACAAAATTAAACTAAAACGTAATTTTACGAAGTAATTGAAAGTAATTTATGTGGATGTGATCTTTAGTTTAAGCAATTTCATTTATTTTAATTTTTTGGGAGTAACAGTAGGGAGCTTGTTTGTTTACAGACACAATGGCATGATAAATGAAAAGCAATGGGCATTCTCTGGTTATGGGAAGACGAAAACTTCCAAAATAGTTCAGAGGCGATTCCGACATGAATTTAATAATCATCCACCAACGAAACAATCAGTTAAAATGGTTAAAGAGTTTCAAGAGACCAGACATGTTTTGCACAATGGAGGTGCAGGCAGACCGAGATTCAGTGATGAAAATGTTTCGGCCATTCGAGATGTGTTTGTGCGCAGGTTCAGTAAAGCCAATTGCAGTGCTAGCCTGCAAACAGGAATTCACAGGTCGACTGTACGTAATATTGTTGCTGTTACTTATGCTCACTTGTCTGAAAGAAACATCAACCCAAGCCCACGAAATCCCTCGTGGCAAGGAGCCTGTCGTTGGTAATAGCCTTAAGCACCTTACAGGTGACAATGCGATGTAGCTCACTTCCGCCCCAAATTTTGATGGAGAGCACTCTGAAGGTGGACGGGCCCGAGGGTCTCCCTACCCTCTCTTCTTCCACCAAACCACAAGAGAGAACTTTTAGCTCATTGCATATTTAAAGTGCCGCCATGCAGCACCGACACTATACATTTACAAACATCTATGCCTTCTCCGAGATTCGAACCCTGGGCCTTCGGCATGGCAGTCAGCGCCAATCACTATACCGGTTGGGCGGCAAGATTGTTCTTGAATGGTTGAAACTGACTGCATATAAATTGATTTGTCAACAAATCAAACCTAGCAATCGAGTTATTCGTAAAGAATTTTTATAGTCATTCCTGATCGTATCAGTAATGATGATAAATTTCTTTCGAAAGTCCTACATAGTGACGAAGCAATATTTGTGTTTCAGGAGAGGTTAATTGACATAACTGCGGGATTTGCGTATCAGAAAACCTGTACCGTATAAGGAAATTGAACGAGATACTCCTAAAGTTAGGGTTTGGTTTAACTCATAGCAATGATTAATGTCTTCTCTTTTCTCCGAGTCATCAATTAATTCAAACGTTTACTTAGATGCTGAGTTCATTTGCTTTAACACAATTAGAAGAATACAACATACTTTTTTTTCCAATAGGATGGGACTCCCTGTCATTGGGCTACTCACGTGCATGATTTCCTTGATAAAAGATTCCCAGCTTTGGATTGGTAGAGGTGACCCATTTCATGGCCACCGCGCCTTCCGCAAACCCCACTACTCAACATCTTTTTCTTTTTCTGGTGATACTTGAAAAACTAAATTTATGCTGCAAAGATTCGCAGCATCGAAGAATGAAAAAAATTGAATCACTACAGTAGAAACTACAGTAATTCTGCAAAGGAAATCTCCAGCTCGGAGTTTAACTCCGCAAAACTTCGTGCTGGGAGATCAAGAACAGATCTGGAGGGAGATGGAAAACAGATCTGATATTCTCCGACCAACCAATTGTGCTCATGTTGAAGCGTATTAATATAAAATTCTTTGAAGTACTCAATAAAATCCAATCAGTCTTTATTTTCCTGTTCCTTATGCTGTATTATTTAAAACGCATTTTATCCAGTGAGTAAATTATGAACACCCTATAGATACTTATCATAATCTGGTAGTTCCTTCCATCATGTGCAGTTGAAAATACTCTAGATAGGGCTAATTATTTCGTCAATTATTAATGCTTTTGTGTCCAATTTTTTATTCCTGCAAAACAATATTATTTTTATATCGTTTTCTGTGCTTTTAATGAAGTAGTGTATGCCTTTTAAATATCACGCTATAAGGAAACCTAAGAATTACAAAACTAGAATCGGGTTCAACGTAAACTTTCTTGCGATTTATCGTCCCATGTTTGTCCTCCGTGTGAAGTAACAATAACTCAGACGAATAACCCTTTCTATTATAATTTTAATTTAATAGGTATATACCGTATTTTTCGCCGTATAAGACGCACCGGCATATAAGACGCACCCAATTTTAAAGGATTCAAATCTAGAAAAAAAAGATTATGAACCAAACTCTGTAGTAAAATATTTTATATCAACTGTATAAAGTTAACAGCAGTTTAAGAAAAATTTTATGTCAACCATGTAACATACTAAGATCTATCTTTACTCTCATAAACAGTCAGCAAACAGTGAAAGTAACAAAAATAAGGCTGTCATGTTTTTATTCTAACCCCAAGAATTCCTCTTCTTCTCTGTTATCAGAAATGAGGAAGGACAGATCCACGCAGTCATTGTCATCACTTTCTTCCTCACTGGTATCAAATAAGACGTCGTCTTCTGTTCCATCCAAGGCATTACTAATGCCACACTTCTTGAATGATTTTACAACAATGTCTTTCTTTACGGAGTCCCATGACCTTTTAACCCATTCACACACTTGTGTGATAGTGGGCCTCTTCATCTATCCAGTAGGAGTCAGATCATGGTTCCCAGCTGCCATCCAGGTGTTCCACTCCTCTCGCATCAGAACTTTGAACGGTTTGTTAATAGAAACGTCCAGAGGTTGCAGCTGGCTGGTAAGACCATTAGGAATCACAGCTATTTGGGTCTTAACTTCCTTAAAGTTCTTTTTAGTAGTTTCTGTAATGTGCGCTCTGAACTCGTAAAGCACCAACAAGGAAGATTTCTTCAGAATCCCGCCAGGACGTTTGGACCACCTTTGTCAATCCACAGCCTCATGCCATTTTCGTCCATCCACCCTTTATCATGAATGTGCACGATGACTCCCCGTAGAATTGTTTCTTTTGGGAATGTTTTCCTTTTAAAGATCAACATTGGCGGCAGTTTGGTACCATCTGCACAGCAGGACAGCACAACCGAGTAGTGGGTTTTCTCATGCCCTGAGGTTTTTACGGTTATGCTTTTGGCTCCTTTGTTATCTACGGTTCTGTTAGATGGCACATCAAACGTTATCGGGACTTCATCCATGTTCCCAATCTGGCTCATTTCAAAGTTATTCTTCTTCCTCGCATCAATAACAAACTTATGAAAAGACAGAATCTTTGATTCGTATTCCTTTCGCATTTTTTGTGCAATTCTGGTTTTGGTGCGCACAGAAAGGCCAGATCTCTTCATAAATCTATAGCACCACGATGGTGATTCGGTGAAATCCTGAATGCCTTTCTCCACAGCAATGCGTTTGGCCTCATAGATTATCATTTTTGTTGAGACAGAAAGTCCATTTTGCCGGTGACGTGTGATCCACTCCTTTACTTCTACCTCTAACTCTGGCCACCTTGCAGTTGGTCCATGCAAGGTGTGCTTGCTTTTATCCAACTTTTGGAGCTGATCCTCCTGTTTCCTCCACTCTCTTATCATTTTCTCAGCTGGAGGTGGCCCAAAGTGTCTCTCCACTGCTCTGTTTCCATGCTCCTTAGCAAATTTTATTACTTCCAGCTTGAAAGCAACTTTATATGCCAGTCTCTTCTGCTTCGACATCTTGATGGGGTGGTATGAAATATGATATATTTCATACATTATAATAAATATGGGAGCGGGGAATGAAATATGATATATTTCATTCCCCGCTCCCATATTTCACCCGCTCCCGCGCTGGCTTACGAAACTCTAAAAAGTGCACAAAGCCAGCGCGGGAGCGAGCGAAGGCACGCGCCTCTTCGCTCAGCCAATCGCAGCGTGAGGTAGAGACCGTCCAAATACAGTGCGAGGCAGAGCGGGGCTTCCTGGTCTCAGACGGCCCCAAGAGAGACGGCGCCTCAGACGGCGCCATGCTGGGCTTTTGTATTTGCCGTATAAGACGCAGGCACTTTTGCCCCCCGATTTTGGGGAGAAAAAGTGCGTCTTATACGGCGAAAAATACGGTAACTCGTGCTTAATGAAATCACTCGCACCGTCGCTTGCGAGATTTAAACAACTTAACATTTTAAAGGGGAATTAAAGTAATTAACGGTGAAAATTCTTTAGACAAAATCCAAAGTTTTGGTCCAGGTTCATTAGTATGAGAGCAATCATCGTGACTCTGTGCAGATGCCTTTGAGGAAAAAGCATTGATACCGTTAATGATATAGCAACAATTTTAATGGACCAATGTACGGGCTGTATCATATTGAATGGGACAGAAAGAATAACATAGCACAAATTCTGTAACTGATTTATTAAGCAGAACCAAATTAATTCTGAAACTGCAGTTATGCAAGTTTTATTCGGCAACAGCGAAAAATCTTCGTGTTATGAAATCGTTGCTAGAGAGCACTGTAAATCAAAATGCCGTCATCCATGTAAAAAAAAGCGTACTGTGGTTTAGAATACACCAAAATATCATCGTTCATCGCCGTTCAAAGACATTTTCGCACGAATTTGGTAAGGAACTATCATCGTCCCAACATCGAACTGTGTGTAAAGCAGTTTCAGGATGCGGGTTGCGTGTGTAAAAATACCAGCCCAGGACGAACAGCAGCCCAAACCGAAGCGGATGAAAAAATTCGTGAAACGTTTTGACGAAGTTCCACAAAATCAGTGCATCATGTGAGTTCTGAATTCAGTGTACTCATCTAAAGGTGTGGCATGTGTTGCGAAAACGTCTACGAATCCGGCCATACACCTTTCAGATAGTGCAGGCGTTAAAACCTCCGACAAACCGTTGCGTAAAGTTTTCTGTGAGAATTTTCAAGATAAGTTGGAGGTAGGTGGTTTAGTGAACATGCTTATGTTTACGGGTGAAACATCTTTTCACGTTCCTGCCAAAGTTAATCGCCATAATTTACGATTTTGGGCCACGGAAAACCCATATGGGAGAATGGAACATGGGCGGGAATTTCCAAAGAGAAACGTTTTCTGTGCCATGTACAGTAGTTGCGTTTTTGGTCCTTTTTCCTTCGTGGAAAAATCGGTTAATGGTGCATTCACTAAGATATACTATCAGAGCGGTTGTTCCCCTCACCTGCAGGAAGCAGTTCTCGACTCCATTCTGCAGCAAGACGGTGCTCCACCACATTGGCATAAAAACGTACGCCAGTACCTGAACGATAGTCTTCCCGATCGGTCGACTGGCCGTGCTGGGTCAAACGATATGCCATTGCTTTGTTAGCCACCGAGATTGCTTCTTGTGATTTTTTCATGGGATTTTGTTTAAGATGAAGTGTTCGTGTCTTCATTTCTCCAAATCCCCTGGTAGCAAATGTTTTACTTAAGCCACTGTGTTCCGTATGTGCGTACCAGTTTCAGAATCAATGAAATTGCATTTATAGTTTATAAGGTATTTCTCCTGTATTCTTTCCATGCCTTCGTGGTGTAGTGGTCAGGACGCTCGGCGCATATTCGAGAGGTTCGCGTTTCGAGTCCCGGCAAGGGCACTGGTCATTTTTCCTCTCTCCTGTTTTTCAAAGAATACCTAATGTCTCTACAAGTTCACTTTGCAATAAATATAACCAGATAATTTCAGTTATTCCGTCTTGTATTTCTTCCAATAGCCGCAGAAATCGGTCGATCCATCTTTAATGTGTTTTTTATTTCGTTCATAAATGTGGCAGCAGTATGATCAGGGACTATGACAAGAAATATTTTTCTTGCTTCTGACAAATGCTCCCAAATATCCATTGTAAGACTATTCTTTGAGCACTGCTTTTACTTCCTTGTATGAAATCAAAGAAGTATCGTAATCGCGAAAAATTTCGGATATCATTATTTCAATGAAATTTCCATTTTGACCTTTCCCATCCATTTGAACGACTCTTTTGCGCGGTGTCTATACGTGCGGACAGGATAAATGATTTCTTTTTATCTAAAGAAGATTGTAAAATGGATTCAAAACGAGATTTTTTTTTTTTGTGTGCGTGTGTGACGTGTACGTATGTATGTGTCTCATACTACTCAAAAACGATTAGCCATAAAACGTTGAAATCTTGAATATGGGACTGCTTTAACATCTAGTTGTGCACCTTCCTTTTTTTTTATTGCAGTCAGCAATACCAAACATATGTGATATACATACACCCCCCGGCCTGAAATTCCTTACGCGGCCTTTAATTTCGCAATCGTTGGTTGTAGTGATATAGTTTCAGTCACAGAAGAATTTAAATGACCAAAATTTTCATATTTTAACAATGCCAGATTAAAAAAAATTAGTTTTCGACAAATAACGAAATCTAACTTTTAATCCGATCTCTTTGTTCCTGTGCTTATATTTGGGAACATTTTGCAATCGTTACGAAAACATAAAGCTATGAGAAGTTTGACTCTCATACGACACAAATTGACCGGAATAATTAATTTAAAATTTAAAATTTTCTGTGTCATTTTCAACTTGTCTTGAGGGATCAATTAATTAAGTTAGAATAAATCGAGAAAATAAGCTTAAATGAAGTGTCGCAAAAAATGTGTACAGTGTTTTGTAGTGAGGATACCACTTGTTTTGTATTGATTCTTGAAACCCTTCAAAACACCTTATTAAATTTAACTAAAATATATCGCTGTTTTTTATTCTGGAAAATTCAGTTATACATGAGGGTAACAACTCTGGTTAGCAAGAGTGTTGATGGCAGAATCAAATAATAACATCAAAGTTGTTTATTTTTGTTATGGCCTTTTCAAGTAAAATTAAAATATCTCAAACGTGTTTACTCCCGGGAGATAAAATGATACATATTAACATTTAGCATTTCCTTAAAGAATTTAGTATAATAATATGGTCAAGAGAAATTAAAATAATCAACAGTGAGTGCTTAAAAGAATAATAAAAGAAAATTCTCCCCACAAGTGGGGTATCATGCTAATAAAGGAAACTACACTGATGTGCAAAACTTAAGCAACAGGCATTCTTTTTGCCATAACTCCACTAGAAATCTTCTGAGAGACATGAAATTCAGAAATGAGAGATAGCATTCATTTTAACATGAAGAAATGGGCAATGCCCTCGCCGGGACTCGAACCTAGGACCTCTCGAATACGCGCCGAATGTGCTGACCATTACACCACGAAGGCACGTGAAAAATACCTTATAGGGTGGCCTTTTTCAAAACTCTTAATATTTAACTCTTTGATGCGCGCGGTATTATTTTTATAATGTCTTAACTAAAAAACTAGAAATCGAATATTATGATCCTAGAAACAAATATATATAAATTAAAAAAATCTTCTCTTGTCCATTCATCGTGTGGGTGTTGCTGCCGCTTTTTCCATCTGTCAAGCCAGCCATCGCTAGCAGTAAATCCAGGCTCATCTTCTTGAAATTCATCATAAAATTTTACGGCTTTCTCTTGGAAAATTGGTCCTGAAATGGGTGTTCCCTTTGTTGCCTGAACCACAAATAAAATGCCTCGCTCACTTTTTTGTATTCACCACCTTTTGCTTTGCTGTTATTTTCCTTTAAACTATCCGTACATATTCTTTTTCCCCACCAAGACATGATTTCAGACTTCTTCTTTTTCCATCCTATAAGAAGTAGTTCTTCCAAGACATAAATTCATGGTAATTTTGTTTACACTTTCCCCTTTGTCCAGTTTCTTTAACGCATCTAGTTCATTTCCATTTTCCCGTTAGTTTGTTTTCTTTTCTTTTCGAACGACATTTTCACTTCACAGAATATCAAAAGTTCCCAAAAATGTAAAACACTTATGCTCCTGGGTGTGAACTGAGGAGCTATACCCGCAACGAACCGGCTTGAGTTTAATTTGCCATAAGATGCAGTTACAAAACTTCAGACAAGGTCTCCTAACGTTTCACAACAGTAGAAAGGAATGTGAGCCAGCATCCAGCCGCAACCTGACTTTCTTCGTATCCTCGAAAGAAGCAAACAGCGTTGCCAAGTATTACAACATATCTTGAAACTTATTAGGCAGTTCCAAGAATTAATGGCGCTGCGCGAAAACGGCAAAAATTACAGAAAAAGACACTCAAATCTTTGAACACAGCAGGAAAGACAAATGCATAAATAATAATTATATGCACTATATGTAATATTTGCTCTGTTTGGCCTAGAGATATCTTAAAAAGGTTCCTAAAAAGTTATCGGGAATTGTTACGGAAGTCGAGGTAACGAGAGTCGAGTTCGCGGGACTCGTAACTAGATGAGGTACTGAGCTGGGAACTGATGAGGGCTGGACGTGTCTTACGCCGGAAAGAGAGTCAGGACTTCTATTCCTTCTAATAAACTAACTTAATAAGAACTAAACTTAGATGCTTTACGTTTACAGAATAGTAACGCAAAGATTGATCTTTTAACACTACGTATGTATTGAGCGGAAAGCAAAAACTACAATACATCTTCAAATATCAGCGACAACTAGTTCTGGCCTTAAAGGCAGACATGAAAAGCACGCGCGGGGTAGAGCAGCGGGAAGTCGCTTTCGCTTTCTTTTGGCTAAAAGCCATGTCTTAAATACTTATAGAGTTTGCAACATCATTTGCATAAACAATTCTACTCGCGCTTATTCTGGCCGGAAATGGAAAATAAGATAGAATAGCAAAGTTAAAATAAAGTAAATGTCAGCAAAACTTAAAATCCTTACAAGAATCCTTACTGTGAGCTCCGCCATCGGAAAAAGAATGTTAAGGAATTAAGATCTCCTTCACCAGCCGCATCTTCGCTAGTTTATAGCTTCGGTTTTTACTTCCACCGCGAGAGATGTTTAGATTACTTAGACATTTTAGATGTTTACGAAAGTTGTATTTAACTTCGTAAAGGTAGAGATGTAAGAGAGAATGGTAGAGATGGAAGGTAATCGAATTAGCAGAAAAAAGTGAGTTCTTTCCTACCTGCATTCCGTTTTAAAGAGTGCAAGTTACGATATGCTAGAAAAAGACTTGAAAGAAGGAAGAATTTTCAGCACCCACATCAAGAAGAAAACAAAACAAAAATTTCTACTTTTAACGTTATTCAGTCAACCTCTTTCGTCCTGGCCATCCCCCCCCCATAAAAATAACCCTTTTCGCATGCTTTCTAACCCCTCAGTAACCGGATATGAGAACAAGATTAAACCGCTTAAGTGGGTGACCGTGCTTGAAAAACAGGGTTAAAAATTAGTTTTTGAAAGCCAGAAATATCTTCGCCGTTTCTACGGAAAATATATTCTTATTTGCAAATAATTTCTCAACTAATTAACTTATGCTAACAAATATCAGTTCACAAGAAAAACAAATTTTTTACTGTGTACTGTGTATAAATTTCAAATAGATAAATCAATAATTTGTATTTTTAAATTGCAATAATACTCAAAAATCACTTAAGACGCATGTCTCTAAGTTGGGTTAAGTTAAAACTAAAAGCCGAATATCTGACTTATTTAAAAAATAAAGAAACTAACTTAAACAAATTAATTATTAACACCCCTAATTAATGGTTATATAGTAAATTAAAGTGTGTAGCTGAATTTGGAATAAGATTTAGATGAATTAAATTAATTTGACAGCACGACGATAATTTAATAGGCTGTACAAGGAAGTCGTGTGGTAGCCACATCAGATATGTGAACAAGCTTTATAGATCTCCGTAATGCAAATTGACGCCAACAATATTTTTCATTTTCTGCTTCCACCGTTTCAAAGAGGCATATCTCCCATAGATAATTATTCCAATTAACAACCGTTTTGCTTGCCGTTCCTAATTGCCCTCTGGCGTTGGTAGAGAATTCTCTTGCGTGCTTCCTAGGATCTGTACTTAGGCAGCCTAGGCATACGGGGAATAAAATCAATCTTCGCAGGACTAGAACCATCGGTTTTTTGATGGTGGGTTCAGGCTCGGCAAGGAACGTTCTGGTTCTGTCTTTCTGTCCCGTAGTTGGGTGGACGCTACAAATGTCGATATCGATATTGGTGGTCCTTTGGAGTTTTGTGTCTGTTGGCCCACTCGTGGGGATTTCTTTGTTTAACCATGCACTTCGTTCGTTTACCCAATTTCTTCGTTCGTTCGAGTCGTATTTTTGCTCGTTTATTCAAGCACATAATATTTAATGTTTTAATTAACTTACTTTTGTAAACCCCGTGTTGTACATTTGCGGTGCACGGGGAGTTTGTATGTGTTCAAATTAAAAAAATTCTATTAAAAAGTAAATTAAATAATATTTAATGTAAGTACATAATATTGATATATTATCTAATACTAATTTTCTAATATTGTATCATGTAATGAAAATATATAGTAATGTAACTTTATTTATATATTAATATTTAAAAATTTTAATTTAATTTTTTTAGCATCACATTTTAATACA
>KK113738.1:20652-31832 GCA_000611955.2 Stegodyphus mimosarum
CTTATAAAACCAAAAGTTGAGAAAAAAAAGCACAAAGAGTAAATTATGGTCATTACACGAAAATATTGAAACTTTATATCATATTCTTATTCCTGAACAATAAATTGTTGATCCTCAGACTTTCCTATTTTGTGTCAAGCTTTCAAATATATCCATGTCAAACTCTTTCTTTGATTCCTTCTTGGTGTTGCAATTTTCACAAACGTGAGTGTATAAGACTAAGAAACAGAGCTTACTGAGCCGGGTGTAGGGATGAGTATATATATATATATATATATATATATATATATTGCCAAATATTAATAAAAAAGGGAGGTGCACAACTAAGTGTTATAGTAGAACCATACACAAAATTTCAACGTTCCACAGCCGCTTTTGAGTTATGCAATATACATATGTATGTACGTTCAGGCGTCACAAAAAAATCCCTTTTGAATGCAATTGATATCAATTTTATTTTTATCCAAAAAAAGTATCCTTTTTTTCTGTCCGAACGTACAGACATTACGCAAAAGAATAGTCCAGATGGATTATTGAGCCGTTAAAATGTATATTTCCGTTGAAATATGATGATTTCCGAAATTTTTCTTCATTGCAATACATCCTTTTCTTCGTGCGAGGAAGGGAAAAAGAGTTACAAATCATTTCCGTTATGCTCACGATTAATGTTCAGTGTACATTACGGTATATGTTATAGATCAAGATCTTCAGTAAAATAAAAACTCACGCAACTTGACGTAATGGACAAAGCCTATAAAGTAAATGAAAAAAAAATATAGAACAAATTAAAAAAAAAGTCTGAAGGCTTTCAGATATTACATACGCCCGAAAGGGCCCTTTTTTTCCTTTACTTACACATACACGTTTCGAGAGCATTTGAAATAACGCCCCTTTGAACTAAAAATATTAAAACCAGCATATCTGCCCCCCAACCGGTATAGTGGTTAGCGAAGCTGACTGCTGTATCGAAAGGCCCGGGTTTGAATCCAGGAAAAGGCATGAATGTTTATAAATGTATAGTGTCTGTGCGGCATGTGACACTCTAAATATGCGACCAGTGGAAGTCCTCTCAAGTGGTTGACAATAAGGGAAGAAGACAAAAATGTTACATTCCGTGCAGTGTAGCCATTGTTTGCTTTGAAATAGTTGAGTTTTTTAATCAAAACTTCGTTAACGTTATACAAAATATGAATAGATTGTAGAGACTTTAGGTATTTTTTTAAAGCAGTGGTGAAAAATCAGCAATGCCCTCGCCGGGACTCGAACCATGGACCTCTCGAATACGCGCCGAGCGTGCTGACCACTACACTACGAAGGCATGCTAAGAAGGCGATAGAAATAATTTATATACTCCCCCTTTTAAACGGCGACTGGGATTAGGGGACCCAATCGCCAAATCCTGGTGGTGGAGAATCATCATCCACTACTCTTTTAGTTCAGGCGCCACTGTAGACATTCTAAGAAGGCTGGAGAAATACATTATAAGATAATAAAAAAATTCGAAATTCAAAATTCGGTTTTCCAGGTGCCCATATTCGAGTGGAGGACTACGCTACTCAAAATTTGATGGCTCTAGCTACCGCTGGTTTTTTACAACGCTTTTTTTCAGCATGCATTCATGTAGATTCTTCATTATTTAATTTCTTCAAATATAACACAGGACGATAATATTTGGTGGCAACAATTTGAAAAGTGATTCAATGCTTTTTGTGATTCGACGGAAAATGCCATTTCGAGACTAATAGACCTTCTGGGCTAGGAAATGAGCAGAATAAGAGAGGCGAAAAGAAGTTATTTAGTGGAAAATTGCCTGTTAAAAGGATATGTCACTGATCCTTTGCAAATCGAATTTTCAAAAAAGTTTTCTTTCTTTTCAAATTATGTTCAAGATGGAATAGATATCCGTGTTAACATTTTTCAAGTTATGACACTTAATAACTATTCTCATACACCTGAAAGTACCTATTTTTAACAGTTTATAATTTATGAAGGGATAAATAAGGAACTTTTTCAATAAATCCAAATATAAGGAATGGTTCTTTTTTTATATTGCAGCGGAATCAATCTGGCGTAATGGTAAAAGATTTGGTCGTTGCTCTGAGTACTGTCGAACTCTTCAAACTTCTTTTGTGTGTACTTATTTATTTATTTATTTATTTTTCTTTTTCTTCTATTGGGTTTTTCTTTTGGTTTGGAGTTTCGAAACAGATATTATCATTCTTCGCAATTATCATAACGTTGGCAACAAGGAAAACGGTTTCAAAGACGTTTAATGTGCCGCTAAAAGAAACTAGTAAGAATGCACTTTTGTAATACTTTAATTTGTTTTCTTTTGAAGTGAATGTATTTTTCCGATGATAGTTTCGCTTTCCTCATGTTTCGATTTGTGAATATATAAAGAAATTCGAAATGTTTGTCAAGGCACTGAGATCTCTGAAATTTAAAAACATATTTTGAGGATTAGATTCGATCGTACTACAAGGAATTTAGCTGTGCTGTAAGAAATCGCTTCAATTACAAGCATCGCTGAGCATCGTGAATAACTAAATAAACACTGATGAATAAATATCGGTGAAATAGCGCTACTAAAAGACCACAAACTGTAATCAAACACGGATTTGAATATCAATAAGAATAAAAACATCATAAATAAAATGCGATGAATTTCAAACAATTCTTTCATTCTTTTATTGAAAGTTTAGCGCTTTTAATTTATTTATTTATGCTAATAACGAAGCGTACATAATGAGTTTAGAAATTTCATAAAAGTTTATGAAAACTTGATAAATCTTACTATACGTCTTCAAAAATATTGGGAAGGCCATGTCATTAATATCAGTCATTTTGGAATATATAGAGAAGGGCATTTTAAAAATAGATGTAATGAAGCACAGTGAAACTTCGGTTCAGGAATTTACTTCTTTCCTTAATTGTCTTTCGTTATCCGAAATGTTCGCAAATCGAAACCATTCTGCCAGTAGAAATAAATGTAAAATGGGCTAATCCTTTCCTGAGCCTAAGGTTGTAGTCATTAGATTATTTCAAGCAGGAGAGTTGAAAAAGGAGCAACGTCCTCGCCGAGACTCGAACCTGAACCTCTCGAATAGGCGCCAAATGTGCTACCGTGACACCACGAAGACATGCAGAAAGGAGGGAGAAAATGCCTTATGTAATCCCCTTTTAAAGAGCGACGAGTCGCCAAATCCTGGTGAGGAAGAATCATCATCCACCACCTTTTAGTTCGGACGCCACTCTGGATTTATTTAGAATGTTTTTGAATATTTGATTTATTTTTAGAAAGCATGATTTTTTTTCATGCTTTAATTATTCCATGTGATATTTTCCTCTTCAACTCCTGAATGACTGCATAATTTAAAGTTTCAACAGAACAATTTCAGGAACAAATTAACTTTGTTATATTGAAGGAAAAATTAAATTTATTTGGAAAGATGAATAGCAGTCTTCAAATAATCAGATGCACCAATGAAAATGTTGGCCTCTGGTTGTTTTATCTGAGGAAGATTGCTCCTAATTTTAGAGAATTTGAATCTTCTGTGAAGGTATTTGACTTCGAAAATATAACTATTGGTAATATTCAACAGCGTTATTTATGTATGTTGTCAAAAATGCTGGTTCACAGAACATAAATGTATAGTGAAAGGGTTTGTTAGTTTGTGAGTAGCAGCCCACCCACCTGACTACAAGTGGCTCTATGGATTAATTAGCAGTTATAGATACAAACGAAGCACAAATTAAAGTAGAATTCCCACAGTTGACCGATTATTATATTGATATAATTCGTAACCTTTCATGATAGGCTTTTCTCTTCATAAAAATTAAGTAAAATCTTTTCCACGGTAAAAGTTCCATTTATAATAAAATTTTTCCTTATATCTCTTAAAAGTAGGCAAGTTTCCACAAAGTAATTAACATCTCCAACTTCATTGCAGCTGCCGCAGAGGTCGGAGTTTTAAAGACGAAATCTTTTGAAGTATGCAAGAAAAAGGTCATAACCCGTTAAAATTTGACTTAAATCCATGTCGCTATATGTTTATTCTTTTTTACTGTCCAGATTATGTAGAAACCAGAAGGTAGAGATCTTCTAAAGGTTTTGCATTGAAGACTATCTATAATATCGACGGCTTCCTCTCCGTGCTTAACTTTTGGAAGTAAATGTATATCGTCCGGTATGAACTACTAGATATATGAGCAATAGGTTATATATATCCAGAATTATCGTAACGGTTCCAGAGGTAGTTTCGATAATTTTCAATGATTATGTGATTTCAATGATGCATTATTTGTGTCCAAAATTAGCAGAAGAATTCGAGATATGAAGAGTTACGCGTTCATGTTATATCTGCATTTGAGAAATAAATTCATTTATGGTAGTGACAGGTATGTTTTCTTTCTCTGCATTAGTTTTGATTTGCCATGTATTTGAAAAACAGCTCGAAACAGCTAGTTTGAAGAGTTCGGCTGGTAGGCAGATCGAATATGTGGTTGACGAAGTATTTATATCGCCCGACTACAAGACATACGAGCAATAGGTTATGTATGTCCAGAATTAGCTTAACGATTCAAGAGGTAGTTTCGATAATTTTCAGTGATTATGCGATTTCAATGATGCATTATTTGTGTCCAAAATAGTTTCAGGAATTTTCAATGATGGGCCTGAACTTCATTATCTATGTCCAAAATTATCGGGATGATTCGAGAGATAGTTTCGAGAATTTACAATGACGCGCAGTGTGTACTAATTACTAAAAAATTCTAGGAGATTCCGTTGGATGCCACGCTGAAATACTGGATCAGTCAGGGCCCTCATGAGACATATGAGTGTTCAAAAATACCACTCAAACTGTAATCATATTCTTTTTTGGTGAATTCTTCTGTACTGGGCATCAGTAAAAGTAATTATTCCAAAGTTTGGGAAAAAAATTTCAACGAGTCCTTAGGTTAGAATCCAAAGATTCGAATAATCTTAGTATGTTGGTCCTTATGTTAATTGTGAGGAAAAAACAAAATAAATTTTTAAGCAAAAGCTTAAACAAGTTTATACATTATTTTTAAATAAATATTCTTTTTCGAACAACAGTTTTCTCTGGGGTGCGCGTTGACGAGTATCATTTAATTTATCCTTTCTAAAAGACTGCTCATGAATTTAAAAAAAAAAAAAAAAAAACTAAATTTCCTTTTAAATAATGATTTTTAATTTACTCAAATAATTTTTTCTGTAACTGTAGAATAATGAATATGTTTCAGATTCATTCTATTTATACTAAAATAAAACAACAATATTTATAAACTGAGAGGTATAAAGGAAAACAGAAGAAAATACTTGGTTTCTCTACCTGAAGGAAAAGCGCTCAGTTGCCCAGTACATGAGTTACAAGTTTTTATTTTCCTAAGACTTAACTTTTCTGATCATAAAAAGTAGATGTAAGATGTATTTATTTATCTTACATCTACTTTATCATACATTATATTATTTATGCATTATATTATTTTTTACTGTAATCATGTTAATCACATATTCATTAATTTACTTCAAAATTTTGTTATATTAAAAACCTGCACTGTAAAAAAATTCTGTAAGGTTACTAAAAAAAATCCATGGAAACTGGGATGCTACGAATTCTTTAAGTAGCAGTAACAAGTGTATTCTTTGTAATTTTACAAGGATTATTCCTGTAAGGTTACAGATCTTTTAATTGTAATATCACGCAAATAGTTATGTAAGCAGAACATATTTTTTTCATGTAAAATCCCAACCGATATATCCGTAATGGTTACGGATTATTTGTATGTGACATTACAGAAAGTAATTATATAAAACGAACATGTTTTTCTCATGTAAAATCCCAATATAATCTGTAACCGTTACAAGTTATTTGCTTTTATTATTACAGCAAGTAATTATGTCAGTAGAATGTACTTCTGTTATGTAAGTTCTCAAATTATGTATTTGTAAAGATTAGATATTATTTGGTTCCATTATGGCAATCTGTAATTATATATATAGAATATATTTGTTATAACTGAAATACTAAAGGATATATCTGTACATAGTAGATATTTTTTCTAAAGGGATGCTTATTGTAATAAAGTATGTTGAATTCAATATTCACTATGTTTGAGTAAAAGAATGGTATATATACGTATATACCATTCTTTTAGAAAGAATATTCTGTTGCAGAGTATTTTTGTTTTATGAAGAGAAACTTATGTCCGATATAACTGAAAGGTCTTTCAAATTATACCAATCTGAAGATAGATTTTGATTAACTTAAAAATTTCAAATTGATATGCTTCTCCTTACATTAAATTACTTGTGTATCCTTTATATTAAATAACAGAAAGGCATCTGAAAATTACATTTGTCTTACAAAATAGCTGAAAAAAATCAGTATGCCTCATTATAGTAGCAATACATAAGGTATGTTCTAGAACTTTCTTTTCTGTTCAGTAACCTTAACTGAAACAGACAGATAATTGCTTTAGATTAACCTGTTTGAGTAAATGTTATTGCGAGTGCAGGACGATATGATGACATTATTACAGTACAAGACATTTTGCAAAGTATTTCTGTTAAGAACTCAAAATATCCTTTTTCCATGTTTTAAAAAGATTATACTCTCTCCATCTAAAAAACAGTCTTTCTAGAAAGGAATTCAACACACCAGTGAACCTCATTTTGTTACCACACGGTATCCAGGATTTGTTTTGTAGAGTCATTAGGTTATTTCGAAGCAGAAAAGATGAAAAATGAGCAACGCCTTTGCCGGGATTTGAACCACGGACCTCTCGGTTACGCGTCGAGCGTGCTGACCATTACACCACGAAGGCATGCGAAGATGGCGGGAGAAATACCTTATATACTTCCCCTTTTAAAGGGCGACTAGGGATTAGGGGCCCCAATCGTTAAATTGTGGTGGTGGAGAATCATCATCCACCACCTTTTTACCTCGGGCGCCAGTGTAGAGTCATTTTAGAATTTTTCAAAACGAGGAAATCAAGGAAATGAGCAAAGCCTTCATTAAGCCCGGGAATCGAACCATGGACCTGTCGGTTACGCGTCGAGCGTGCTGATCACTAGAAGAAGGCGGAAGAAATACCTTATTGTTTTATGTTTGAATTACGTCGCCCAACTAATCTTTTTATTCTTCTCTGCACTCACTGTCTGTCAACAATACGTAACATTACAATTAGAAGTTTATTCAGTCTTCTACTCTTTTAAATTACAGATGATAGTTGCATAATTTTTTATATTCTCTGACTTAATAGTTAGAACGCTTTCATTAAAAATCAAGTTTTATGCTTTTTAAGAAAGTACAAAATTTCACAAACTGAATTATCACAAATAAGCCTTGCTTCAATTAAAATACTTAGTATAACTATGCCTTTAACAAATTTGTTTAAAAAATTAATACTTGAGTTTAGCTTAAAAATAATGCATTTTTATTTTCTTATGATTTTATTCCCTCTTCCGACTGATTTACGAACAAATAAGCTTAGTTTTTACAATGTACCCAAAATTAATCAGTTTATTATCACTGTCAAACTAAACCAAATTTCAAAATTAATTCTATGGAATAGAATTTTAGAAACCAATTAATCATTCTTAAAATGTTTTATATCCGTAAAAATGCTCTCATTTTATTAAATAGTTCAAAATACTCTTCTCATTATCTATCAGTTAAAACTTTGAAATAAAAGTTATACAACGCTCGCTTATATTATCATGAAATAAAATGAAGTTTTGGAATAAAACTAAATAAATAATTTCAAAATTCAATAAAGTTATAATTGTTTATATGAAAAATTAATTTAATATTTTCAGTATGAAATAATGGTATGAATTTGCATGTATAAATGAAGCAATAATAGTGCAGCAGTCAAGGTTCATGTCCTGAAAACGAATATTGCTGTTAGATGAATTTTAAATGTAAGGCCTGCAAAAATGCCATTCAACTCGTATCTAACTTATTAAATTATATTTAGTGCAAAAATCTGAAGTTAGTATTCTCTGTATCTTTTAGTAATGAATTTCACTACGCATAATTATTTT
The DNA here is from genome assembly GCA_000611955.2 of Stegodyphus mimosarum. Classification (NCBI taxonomy): domain Eukaryota; kingdom Metazoa; phylum Arthropoda; class Arachnida; order Araneae; family Eresidae; genus Stegodyphus; species Stegodyphus mimosarum. The sequence goes on from KK113738.1 coordinate 28,724, forward strand.
ATTATATTATTACTATTAAATTCTAAAATATTATTAAGTTAAAAAATGAATTAAAAGCAATAAATTATCAAATTAAGGAAAATATGTTAAACTAAAAAAATAATGACCCACAAAACTAATAGATAGTAGATATAAATAAAAGATAGCGTTTTAAAAGCATGTACACAGGTTACTCAGTTGCGTTTTACACATTTACACATGTATTCCATTATTATATGCTTAAAAATGTCTTTCTTTATGACTTTTTAAGTATTTATTCGTATATGTTGAATTTAAAATGCTTCTCACTTTATAAGCCTATCTATATAGTTAATTAAAGATTCTTCAAATTTTCTGCCTCTTTGATAATCAATCTACTTGATTTCAAATTGCAAGCGTTTCCATTACTGGTTAAATAATCTTTTAACAGGTTGTAATGGGAAAAACTTGTAAAATAAAATTTAAAAAAAAATCAGTTTACATAGATTAAAAAACTTTTCGTTTTCCAACTCATTTTCAGATACATGTTTGATATAGAGCAGCTAAATTTAAATCCTTTGCGACATCTGAAATTACAAATTACAGATTGTGAGATTAAGTTTGCCAATTCTGACCACCGAATGTAAAGGCCACTTTAAAAAACGACATTATCATCTTTCAAACTTTAAACTGCTATAACTTCTCATTTCTTGTATTACAAAATTGCATGTTAACCAAATTTAAAGCACACAATAGGCATCACGAAGTTTCCCATAAATTTGCAAATGAAAGGTATGAGTTTCCAACGGTTCCGTGACACTTAGCCGACGGGACACTTAACAGACACCAGTTAGCCGACAGGACATTTAGCCGACACTGACACTTAGCCGAGAGGTCATTTAGCCGACACGGACAGTTAGCCGAGAAGGGTACTTAGCCGACACAAAGAGTTAGCCGTCAGGACATTTAGCTACGGGACACTTAACTGTCAAGACATTTAGTGAACAGGACACTAAGTCGACAGTGACGTTCAGCTGACACGTACCGAATAATTATTTAAAATTACTATCAGTTACAGAATTTCTCGACTTCTGCATAAGTTCAATATTCATTTAAGTTACTTTTTTCCCCTATCAGTAAAATTCATTTTTCCATTCTTAAAGATCTCATATGTGTTTTTAATTCTTGTGTAATTTAGCATTGTTTGATATGTATCTTGCTGTTTGGTGTATATTGGCCAAATTGAAAAAGCGTTGAAATTTCTCGTCAGGGAATATAATTTAGTTTTCGAAAGGAAAAAAAGAATTTGTTCACTTACGTCATGACGGTCACTTAGTTACATTTTAATATGGGATCTGCAAAAAATGTCCATAAAGCTTCTTCATTTAATCAACTGGGGTTCCTTTGAACACTTTCACATCATTAATAATTTTTCTTTTTATTTAATGATATAAATTTTCTAATCAGTCTCTTCCTAATGCTTCAAACTTGTAGGAAATTAAAAGCGCGATTCTGTAACATTTCATTGACCACGCCTCTCGCTTAAAATACTTACTTAGGTTAATGTTTATAATATTAAACTGCTGCAGAATGTTTAATTTAGAAGTAAAATATTCTTTAAGGCTTTGCTTTATTCAGAACTGAATACATTCCTGCAAAAACTACATTTTTCACTCTTCATATTATCGAAAACCTTGCTGATATACAACTCCACTCTTATTTTTTAACCGCGCCTACTAAATGATTTCGATCGTGTTGAGATCGAGCGGAACGCTTTTGAGTATAATTTACAGGAATTGGATGGTGCATATTTTAGTACACTGTAAAAATATACATAGAATTTCTGTTTTCGGAATAAATTTGTATATAATATTATGTACTCTGCTTTGAAAGTCGGGACTCCTACTTAATTCTTTATACCGCTTTTGGCAAAAAGACCTCTTAGATCGCTCCATTTCACCTCCGGTCTTGGGCAGAAAATCGGGAGAGTTTTTCGTTTGTGGGTTTAGTCTCAGGCTTCGGAGCGGGGGTGAGATTTTTATCATCATTTTCCTTTTCAACAGCACAGTCCTTGGGCTCGGCGGCGAAGCCCGCTGCTCCGGAGCCCTTACCCAGATTGATAAATATACGATGCCTAACGTGTAAATAGCATTCTGAGGGTGTAAATAGAATTTCAAAAAAAAAAAAAAAAAAAAAAGTAAAGAAAAAGTAGTTTCAGTGTAGAACTGACAGGGAAATGAAATTTCATTAGTGGGAGGAACGAAACCTTTTAGCAAAGTAGTAATGAAATGTGAAAGAATTGAATCTGAAAGCATTGCGAAGAACGAGACTCATTGTCCTGTCGGCTAACTGTCTGTGTCCTCTAAATGTCCTGTCGGCTAAGTATCCTTGTCAGCTAAATGTCTCGTCGGCTAAATGTCCTGTCGGCTAAGTGTCCTTGTCAGCTAACTGTCTGTGTCGGCTAAATCTGTCAGCTAGGTGTCAGTGTTGGCTAAACGTCCTGTCGGCTAAGTGTCCGTGTCGGCTAACTGGTCTCAGGTGCCCCGTCGGCTAAGTGTCCGCGACCGATTTCCAACACCTACTGCACAATCAATGCTATTAGAGTTTCAGAAAGTGTTAGAAACTTTGCCTTTCCACTTTCTTCATTATCTGCTTCTGAGTTTGTTTTATGAAAATACACAAATACTTTTAAATGTTAAGACAAGACAGTTATTTATTTTAAAATTTATTTAGTGTTATTTTCTAATAATATTCAAAATCTTTTGATATTATTATAAAATCTTGGCATAATTACAAATAAGTATAATTCAATGAAAAACATAAATGTGACATTGCCTTTTTATGGCCAAATTATTAAAAGATTCATTTCACTTAAAAAACAATATCATTTAGAAAGTGATATTAAAAAAGTATTCCCAATTATTATAAATTTTGAGATTTGCATACAAAATTGTGAAATACGCATGTGACAACAGAAGACGAACTTTAGGCCATATTTATTTAGTATAGTATGTTAATTAAGAAGTTTATTCAGTTTATAATTTTATTGCGAAAGTATTTTACTAGTAATACTGTAGAGCAAATAATAGGCCAATAATAAAGATACAGAAATAAAAATAATTTATTATTTTTATAATATTAATAAATTAAT
>KK113738.1:33530-75031 GCA_000611955.2 Stegodyphus mimosarum
TGGAAAGTAGTCTTTTAAAGAAATAATATTGTGAGAAGTTACCAACAGTTTATCCTTGAATACATTTCATTTGGTATTGTCAGGACTGAGTGTTCGGTGCATATTCTTGGCGAACATCTTTGTGAAATACCTTACACGATCCTGATCTTGAACAGGGAGCTGAATGCAGCTATGTTCTGTGGTAGAAAACTGTGGTTAAGTGGTAGAAGAACTGCACTTTAGAGGGATTTAAAATCCTCTTTTATTAAACCACAATTATATACAGCCACTTCCCAACTCGGGAGGGATACAGAAAATAATGACCGCACTTGGGTCTAAACTGAACAATCAAATAATTTAAACTAAAATTAAATAGAAATTAAGTCGTCGTTGCTCACAGAGCTATGAACGCGAGGTTGGCCTCTATGCTAAATGGTGCGTAGCAAGATTTAACTAATACTAACGCACTTAGAATTACTTCAATAAGTAATAGCGTAACAGCGCTACGGCTTAGAATTTAAATACTAGCTGGTCAGGCGAACGTCGAACAAAGTAACAGTGGTCTGAGATTAAAAGCTCTCTCACACTGAGTAGTTCCTCGCTACCGTTTAAATATAAACTTAGCTCCACTTCAAATTAGCATAAAGCTGAAACGCGCGCTTATTCTAACGGGAAGTTGAAATAAGAACAGACAGAAAAAGGCAAATTAAAATAAAAGTTTGTTAGTTTAAACTAAAACCTTACAATATATTCTTACTGTAATCACATCCTTCAAAATTAAATTGATAGAATAATTTTCCCCTCTCGATTTTCGTAGTGCAAAATTAATAAAAAAAAGTCTGCTAGTACCCATGGTAACACCTCTCTCTCTCCATATACTATATAGACATGTATCTTCACGGAAAGCAGCTAAGGAAAACAAACGACATTTTTCTTTAAAAAAATGTATTAATAAATGGGATTAGAATTAAGTTCATTTATAGACTTATGGTATATGAAATATACTCAATTAAAATAAATTAGAAAATTAAGTTCAAATACACTTTAAGCCAAATTATGTATTTAGGTTGCAGTAATTTAGTTGTAATAATTAATATTAATAAAAAATAGCATATTTTATTCAGCAAAGTATAAAAATTCTTCGCAAAATTACAAAAATTACTGATATTATGGTTTATCTGATAATTGTCAAATTTGTTCCTTCGTTTTTGCATTTACAATTATAATTTTAATTTTTCACAGAAATTTGTTTTTGGTTTAAAAAAAATTCATTTGTCTTAATAGATACAGTATATTTTTGTACTTTTTGAAATTTTGCAGAATTTCTAATTTAACAAACAGAACATTTGAATTTATATATAAAATTAATATTAAAAAACATAAATCAGAATCTGCATAAAATTTAACTAATAATTATTACTAGTGTTATGCAAAATACTATGAAATTAATTAATAAATTAAGAATGATATGCCACATCTGCAAAATTTGAAAATTTTATTTTTAAATATTTTTAAAAAAGGGTCCCTTGGAACACTGGACATTCTGCAACTGGAACTTGTTTAAATTATAAATACACTTCAGGTCTTTTTCATAGCATTGCCTTTTTTTTGCTAAGAAGAAGTATTACCTTCAGTTATTGTATAAGGTATTTTCCTCGTTCCTTCCATCATGCCTTTGTGGTGTAACGATAGCACACTCGGCGCATATTCGAGAGGTCTAGGTTTGTTTGGGGAGGGAATTGCTTATTTTTCGTTTCACCTGCTTCGAAATGGCCTAATGACTCTACAATTAAAATTAAGGCTTATAACAAAGATGCTATTGAAAGTCACAAATACTTACTTAAATGTGAAATTAATTTGGCTAACCTAAAGTAATTTTAAAAAATCAGTCTTCATGTGTATGTCTAAAAATCAGGCTCACCTAATTTTTATTTAAAAGGTATTTGCATTCTACATTAATTTTGACTAGCAAATCATTGGGTAACTAAATGCCAAGCTATAAGCAAACTAATGTAGCTTACAAATGCACAGAATTTTATTTCCTGCATTAACTTAAAGCAAAATGTTTTGCACATTTATATCATTTGGTTTGGTGGAACATGACAAAGCATGTAAAGCTATTTGTCTAAACGGACGCATGTAATTATGGAGGGATTTGTAAGGAAAAGGGGATTGTATTGACATCGTAATTAAGTATGTTTATATTGTTAATTCTAAAATTAATGTTTTATTAAAAATTATTATTATTAGTTATTAATTGATTTTTAATACTGACATATATATATATATATATATATAGAATGGTTTTAAATTCCACATAGTCACAATTTGTCTTTGAAAATAACTTAATTTTATGATTTGCATATCATATTACATGATCAAGATAATCATTTGTCAAGGAATGTATTAATGAAATGATATTTTTGGGAATAACATGCAATATGTTAGTTTTTGTTTACAACTAGTTTAACGGATTGCTAGAAAAATACTTTAGGTCGTTTTTACTTTTTCCCTGTTGCTATTAATATACTAAAATAAACGGAATAACGAAGTTGCCCCTAGTTAATAAAGCAAAACATTGCAAAAATTATCATACGATAAAGTTTTAATCAAATGTAATTACTTCATTTTGGAATTATAAAATTTTCATACAAAATTAATATGATATCACTGTTTCAATTAATTACTGCTGGCTACATAAAAAATACTGGTTATAAATAAAATAGTCAATTAAAGGCTTAATTTATTGGATTCACAATCACGAATATCAAAGCTGTATGTAAGTAAACCGTCGACACTTTAATGGGAGAAATTGCGCTTCGAAACGACCGCAGCGCTCGTAGCGGTGGCGATGTGGAAACACAATCAGTAAAACTGCGCATGCTCCTTTTCTTTTCAGTCATTGGTTGTTTTGATTTGGTTGTTTGTTTGATTCTACCCAAATCTTGTTAGCTTCTAACGTGTTTTGGTTGTGTTATTTATAATTTATTAATTTTGTACTTTTTAATTACAAAAGGCTCTTTTTAGAACCATTTGTTTTTTAAATTTACTCTAATGGCGTATCGATACTGCGTATTTAAGGATTGCAAGAGTAAGATTTAGTCGAAATCTGATGGAATACATTTCTACACGTTTCCTTGAGACGATGCCTACTTAAGGAAGTAATAAAGAAGAGTTTTAGGATATGTATTGTTAAAATTAAATATAAAAAAACCTCATAATTAAAAGAATTATTCCCCTATATTTTATAATAACGCGCGGTATTATAAAATATAGGGTCAGGTACAAGTTTTAAATAATATTTAAAAAAAATGTTTTTTTATTCCCTTTCAGAAATATTCAGAGAAAGTTATGTACTATTTAATGTATTTCACTATTAAAATAAAAAGAGTGCTAATTTGAAATGGACCGAATTGAGCATTAATTACAAATTGACTTCGATTTTTTTTCATTTAAAAGATGCCCCAGATGCTAAAAAAATCATGTCATATTTGAGAAAGTATTTTAGGTAGAAGCTCTGTAAGTGGAGAAGAAATAATGCATAATTTTAATGTTAATAACAATAAACTTTGCTTAAAAATGTGTTCTTTTCGTATACTTAGGACTCTAAAATACTGTACAAATAGAAAATATATACATTTATATATATAATTACGACGCAATTGCAAAATATTTACATCCAATCGTGTCAAAACCCATTGCGGCCTCTCCATCTTACTTCCAAACTCCATGACGTCACTGCAGGGAAGAGGAGGAGAGGAAGAGATTTAGTTTACATCGCCCCCACTGCAGTGGATTGGCGCTGCAATTTGGCGTCATGTTATAGTATGGCAGTGCCGACGCTTTACTTACATACAGCTTTGACGAATATTATTATTATATCTAGATTTGGAATTACTATTTTGCACTATATTCAAAGCTGATATGCTTGTACTTGCTAGATAATCTTTCTAGTTCAAATCACCCTGCTATTAGACCAAAGAATATCTATAGAATATATGTCCTTTGATTGAGTACAGAGAATAGAATACATATTACGAGCATCTTAAATAGAATACATCCTAAATAGAATACATATTCCGAGCATTGATATTTACTAGTAGAAATGGCTAAACGCTAAAATACTTGATCAATATATATAACAGTGTAAAGTGCGTAAGAATAATCCATATAAAATAAATAAAAATATTTCAAACAGTAACTTTGAAAGTTTTACTTACCACTCAGGAACGTTACGAGCACGCAGTCAGCCATGTATATCTGTTACTATCTATTGGTTATTACAATTTGGTTGTCTTCTCCTGTTTGACCGTCTTTTAATATATCTATTCAAAATTTTTGATGCATTGACTGACCCATTCAAAATTTGATTCTGGCCCTTTCTCGACGCAAAAATTTAACAAAAGACCTTCTTTGAGTTTTTCCCTTTTTTGTCTCATACAGAAGGCATTATCTTTAGCTTTATTTCTTTGGCTTTCAAAATTTTTACCCTATTTGATGACCCCTTCTTTGACGATTTAACTTATAAATGAAGATGTGGAGTTAAAGGCCTAGCCTAGTGTACCCCGTAAACTCAACTTCCTTGATCTCCTGTTTGGCTGAGACATCCCCCTCCGCTCTCCAATCGGTCACGTGATTCATGCGCGCGAAACTAAAACCCTCGTTTTTGCTTGTAAGTGAACTCGTAAATCGTTTGCATCAGCACTATTTCATTTCAGACTGTTTACGTTACAGGAAATTCTCATATAACATTTTAATTTCTGTAACTTTACAAAACTTTTGCCTGTAAAGAACGACTTTTTATTTAGTTTTCTTTTACAGTGCAGGGGGTTGCAACCTGCAACCATTTACGCCATAAAGGCACACGGTAGGGAAGGAGAAAATACCTTATAAAAATGAAATTCCCCTTAGAAGGTCCTTTATGAAAGTATCTCCCTTATGAGGCAGATAGGCCTTGTTTTCTTACAGCCGCTGATACTTCTAGAAAGAATTACAGTCGCAATGTTTATTCATGGTATATATTAAAATAATTCTTCCTCCTTCACATCTGCTTTCGAAGAGATTCTAGAAACATGCAAAAAATGTGAGATTTTACTTAAATATTTTTTGTGAAATTTTATTGAGAAATGAACTGCTAACTTTTAGAATTTTAAATATTTAGTTTTATTGCTAGATTTCATCTGCATTTTTGTTAGAATAAATTAGTGCCACTTTTGCATAATGAAACTTGGTAACGTCAAAAACAAACAAGCGCAAAGCGATTGGCGAGATAAGATTCTGCCATGTTTCCAGACGCAGAAGTCTTAAAAAGATTTTGTACTTGCATTGTATTTGTGCTTAATTCTTTTCATCATATTACTTTCTTTTATGGAATATACGCCTGATAGTATTGCCTAATAGGTAAGCCTGAAGATATTTAAAACTTATAAACGAATCTTTTGTAAGTTTTTTTTTTCAACACTTCTATTTAAATGTTTTTAAAGACTGTTAACTTTGATTTGTATTCTATTTGAGTTAAACCAACTCTCCACATTGTTAAATAAATATTTCATAGTTATTCTAAATTATGATGCTTTAGTAAAACTGTGTTAAATAAAGGATATCGTACTCAAACGCCTTAACTGTGTCAAATGCACGACATATCCGTTTTCTCAATAAATGTATGGGCATTTTTAAAAAAACAGTATTCTTACATTTCTTTTTTCATTAGACGCGTGTTTCAAATTTTTCTTTAATTGAAAACTTTTAATATTAAGTAATTTTTTTCTTAATCGTATATGAAAGATCTCAAAAATGCTAGGACCTCTTATTGGTTTAGATCTGAATTTTAGAAAGCAGGACATTCGTTCTGCCTCTAGCTTTGTCTCTCTCTATCCATAGTTTATTCTTTTCTTTCTTTATATTTTTTAAATCCTTGAATACTGTAAGCGGCTATTTTAAGTTTCTCATAGTTATTGTCTATTCTCGTTTTCCACCTACTATTCCCCGCCAGAATAAGTTTCTAATATCGCATTACATGTAACTGAGGTAGAGAGAGTTGTAAGGTTTACATTATGTTAATTAACAGTTATTTTAAGTTTTGTATCTTTCCTATCTTATTCTAATTTCAGCTTACAATTTCCTGCCAGAATGTAATTTCAGAAACGAAGATAATGCAAATGAGAATGAGTACTAATTAAGTCGTGACTTAACCGACTTCAAGAGAGAGAGTCTGATTCTCTGACTAGCGCGCGTTTGCCTTCTGGCTACATCTCTCTTAGCTATTATTACGCTCGGCCATATCTTAGGCCTATGCTAGGCTTCGCCGATTTAATTAATACTTAGGGGCCAACTAGTTAGATTCTGATAGCTTTGGCTATATCCTTAAGAGCTTTAGTTAAGCTAATTTTAGTTCAAATTATTAATATTTAAGTTCAAGCCCGAGTGGCGGCTTTATGTAAAGTTCCAAGTCGGAACTGATTGCAAGCGCGTGTTTGCCGTCAGGCTGGTTCATTGTTTAAAGCTAACTACGCTCGACAGTATTATACATGCCTACTGATATTCGCCGGTTAATTTAATCAACGGCCAACTACGTTACATAATTTTATACAGCTTCGGCTAATTTCAGTCTAGTTTAGCGTCAGATTAGTTTCTTATTTTTTGTCTTGATTTAAAGCCAAGTGGAGGCTTTTCTGTAAGCGCGAGAAAAGGACCATCTGTATTCTTAGTTTGAAATAATAAAGGTTGAGTTTAACCCTTCTCTTTATTTTTATCACTTACACACTTGGTCGCTGCATAGTTCAACTAGGTTCCTACGAAGTCAAGCATAGATAAAGTAATTAGAAACATTACCATTAATAATTTCAAGCGTTCAAACGTAGTAATCGCCTGAGCTGCAGAAACTTTTCACAGTCGAAAATTATTTCTTTTTCCACAGTTGTATAGTTGAACTTCTTGCAGGACTTAGTATTATATTAAAAGTTACGAGTTTCTTCCCAAAAGTAATAAATTTTTGTTTTCGTCAAGAAATTTTGGTGCAACAATGTAGAGAGAATACGTAGAACGTGTAATCCGCATATATACAAATATGTTCAGGACTCTAATGGATAAATGGCCCATACGTGCCTTTTTCCAGCTTTAAAGAGTATTAGATTGTGAACACGTGGATATCTGTTACGTTCCCACTAGCTTACACCTGCCGGATCAGATAAAAATAAGTATTGTTGCGAAAAATTCGGCGGTTGCGCCTGTATGTAAGTTTTCCGGCATAGCACGAGGGTTGCCATAAAATAGTGTATGAGAGGGTTGCCAGATTGGCCACTTTATCGCCCATTTGACGACCAAATCGGCGATATCCCATAGTCCAATCGGGAATCTTCTAGAATAACTTCCTGTCGAGATATTTCTCGAAACGTGTGGAACCTAAGGAAAAGCTATATAAACCCCTGCGTTTCTGAGAGCCGGCATTGTGAGAATAATTGTGAGAATCGCTGCTTACTGCGAGTGCTAAGCTACGCGAGAGTTTTGTGAACGGAAAGCGATCGAGATAGTGCTTTGCCGTGAAGCTACCTTTACAGTATAGCTTGATAGTGTATTGATGATTATGTTTATTATTTTAGTGTTGCCGTGAAGCTACCTTTACAGTTACAGCCTGAAGCTGTGTTGCTGATTGTTTCAGCGTATTTATTGTAGATTTTCGACGCTTTTAAAGGTAATTTTGGAACTGTGCTGTAAATAGTGATTCTTGTAAATAAATTGTGCTTTTTATTGTTCTGCATCGTGTTTTCATCGGATACTCTGAAATCCACGAATCCGTATAACGCAACAGTATTATTTGTTTAGTTCAGATATGCTAAAATGCGAATAATTAAGTATTTTTTTTTATATAATTACGTCATGAGCGGCGCTACGAGGACACTCTGAGAATTAACAGCCATACTGGGAATTGAATTATAACTTAGGTGCATGAAAACTCAGTTCTACACTGAATGTCATTTAGAACAAACGTTCGAAAAAATAGAAAATCTAGAAGGAAAAGATGTGGTTTCTAATATTTACAATCGTAATTCCATCTATCAGTATCTATCTTTTATTATTCATATTTTAAGAGAGAAAATTTTCATGTGTAAAAAAATATTTTACAGTTTCGATAGAGGCTGACCAATTATAGCCAGCAGAGCATATGACCCTTTCAAGCTGACACGTTTGTTTATTTACAGCGATAACAATTTGACTTTTGTTAAAATTCTTTCTTTTTTTTATTGAAAAAGATTGGCAGATATCTATTTTTCTTCGCTATGCAGAACTGAGTTTAATGTATTGAATTTTTTTTCTTATCTCTGCAGATTGAATTTGTAGTTCAGCTATTTTAAGAACTCAAATGAGTTTTTCAGATCCATCTTTTCTGTAACAATTCAAGTTAAGAATTTGGTTCGCAGGTTCTAATAGTTTTTGAAAAATGGTAAAAAAGCATTATGTCATGTATGAAAAGGAAATTAGAACGCGTAAAGGTAATTTTGCTATCAGTTGGAATTAAATTACGCTTTGCAATAAGTTTACTAGGAGGAAAAAAAATATTTAGTTCCAATTAAATGCTTCTCCGCTCAAGAAATTTTCTTGACATTTTGCTTGCATATTGTAATAAAAATCAAAAATACGAAGAAGGTGGAAGGGAAGATTAGTAATAGAATGGGAATAAAAAAAATAATAATAATAATAAAACGCACCAGTTTTTTAAGCGTGAAATTGGAAATTGAATCCAAATCTTGTGCCTTTAGTAGGAAAATGAAATTAATTTTTATTTCTATTTATTTTGCTATTTTTTATATATTGCTGTGAAATGGAAGAATATAGCTTTTTATTAATTTTTGAGGTGCCTTGTTCTATTAAGCAAATAATTTTACTGAAATTTATTAAACTTCACTTTCGTTAGGAAGTGCAATAATTACAGATAATTTTTTATGAACTGAAAAGGAAATATTATCAATGTATGAAAATATTAGGAAGTAAGTAACTCGCGGCTTTTAAAGTAAGTTATGAAGTAAATTTTGCATATTGTAAGGTTTATTCGAAGTGTATTAACAGTTATTTTAAGTTATGCCTCTTTCCTATTCATTCTAATTTCAGCTTACAATTTCCTACCAGAAGGTAATTTCAGAAACGCAGTGAATGCAAATGAGTAAGAGTACTATTTAAATCGATGCTTCGCCGACTTCTACAGAGAGAGTCTGATTTTCCTGACTAGCGCGCGTTTGCCATTTGGCTACATTCTCTCTTAGCTACTACTCTCGGCCATAATTTAGGCCCTTGCTTGGCTTCGCCGATTCAGTTAATATTTAGGGACCAACTACTTAGAATTCTGATAGCTTCAGCTATATCTTTCAGATAGCTTTAGTTAAGCTTAGTTTAGTTTAAATTCTTTACTATTTAAGTTCAAGCCCAAGGAGGCTTTGTGTATACTCCGAGTTAGGAGTTGATTCTATTTATTTGGAGAAATAAAGGGTAGTTAACCCTTCTTAAGTCTTACGTGTTTGTTCACACACTTAAGCGATTATTCGCTTGTTTGTGTTCGTGGGGTTCTAAGATGCAACATTGGAATTAAATAAGAATATCCCACAATATGTATAATAAACATTCTTTAAGGCAACCACCCACAGTTACGAATAATTCTGGTCTTCTGTAAAGGAGGTAGTCGAATTTAGCTTGTTCAAAGTTTTTGGAATTTTTTAAAGAAAAATGCCGAAAATCGGGAAAAAACTAAAGGAACAATTATAAAAGTTTTTGTAATTTGAATGGTTTTGCACCTAAGTATATAGAACTTATTTGCTTATTTACGCAAAAGAAATTAATTTAAATAAGAACATGGGAAATGGGATATAAAATAGAGTAGGGAAAATTTTGTGTTACAACCGTTTAGAGATACATAGAAAAAAAAAGTGCATGGTCACCTATGTCCGCAATGCAAGCTTTACTGCAATTGCTGCCTTATTATGCATTAGGTCGCCCAAGAGTTTCTGCGGTAATGAAATGCATGAACAATGAATAGCTCTGGAAACTCCTGAAGAGTGCTAGGAGCCTCAATGATATAAGTTGGCGTGCTAGTGTGTCCCACACGTGTTCTATTGGATTTAAATTCGGAGAACATGCGATCCACACAATCCGCTGTACTCCTTCTGTTCAAAGGTAATGGGTCACTAGTACAGTGCCACAGTGGTGAAAGCATTATTATCCATCAAAAGAAAATTGTAACCAATTGCACTCCTAAACTATTTGATATAAAGGATCAAGAGCCTTATCTCTATATACTTCAGCATTCATAAATGCATTCGTAAAAATGTGCAGATTAGTATAGCCATTCAAAATAACAGTCGCCCATACCACGATTCCACATATTTTGCTGGTACTTTTTAAGGACATTCCCAGATTCATTTTTAGGAGTTTATTCCCTTAGATAATAATACATTTGAAATTACTCTCCAAATAATAACGAGGCTCAGCAGTAAAGAGAGCTCAGTTCCTGTCCATGGTACTCGAATCACTATGATCTGCTACTGTGTGTATTCTACCAGTACTGCTGCCGGGTGTAATCCGCCTTGAGTTAGTGGGACACAAGTGATGAGTTTTCCAAGTACTGCTAATAGTATAAATAATAGCTGTGTGCCGGCTCAATGAAATAGAGTATTCCAGGGCGATGAAAGTATAAAAGACCATAAGTACAAATTAAAAAAATCATGAGGAATAAAAGTAGGGGGTCGAAGTATAACTGGCCTGCAAAGAAAATTGTCATGAACTGATGATGAGTTTTCTTGCATGCGCCTTCTTTTATGTTACCTGTCACTCAAAGTATAACTAGGCAGTCGCGTTTCTACAGTGACTCCCTATAGTGCAGCGAATTCTCCTGAAAACTGGATTGATGATAGTTGCCTATTTCTTTTAAAAACCTTTGAAAAATAACGGTTCTGGAAGTTTGTTGTGTCGCGTTGTGTCATATCACTAGTATATTTAAACCGTTTTCAGATTCTTGATATGATGCTTTCAGCTACTCTTAGGTCTTTACAGACCTATGATGACTTACAGATCTGTAAGTCAGTGTCTGTTATTCACCTTATCGCATGCCATTTCACATAATCCCTCAGATACATTCCCAAAGTTCATTTTCCAACTTTTTCACAAGTGAAGTTTTTATTCAGCTACTCGTGCACTACTAAAATTAAAAATTGAAGTCCTTCATTTCTAAGAGATCAAAACAATGGGAGCAAAATTTTGCATATTTCTGAGTATCGAAGTTAAATCCCATTGGACTATTGTGATAACCTTGACCTTAAGCTACTAATCAACTTGAGCTACTTTCATTGGGCCTCATTTAACAGAATAAAGCATCTTTTTTAGCTGTTCCTTAAATTTTGCCCGGCATTTTAGTAGTGTGATATGTCAGTATGTTTATACTGTTATATTAATTAAACTAAAAATTGCAAAGTAGCGAATACTGTAGTAAAAATAAGTAAATAACAAATTCTTTTATATGCAGTTTTATTAAATACTCTAAATAAACAGTAAGTATTAATTTAAACTACGAAAGAAACATTTTGTATATAAAACAAAAGTAAAAATAAATTAAATTTTATGTAGTAAATTTTACTGAGTAATTTTAAGAACAGTCGCTACTTATATAAAATAGACTGAATTATTTCCAAGTCGAGCGGGTGGTGTTTCGTATCATTTTGTTTTTCTGTTTAAGTTGTCATCCCGGAAAAGTGATACTCAAGATACTTTTTTTAATGTTCTCGGAAATTCTAATAATTTTAAAAAATAGCCGTTCTAGAACGATGGAGAAGTTTTACTGTACCGATCCAATGAAATCTGTTAATCTCCTTAGAGACAGAAAGGCATCAATACCTTCCGTCGCTTTTAAATGTATTCCTAAGTTTAAAATGTATATTTACTAATTTAAAAACATTTTAATCTAAAGAAATTTCTGAAATCCTTAAGATTTAGAGACTCTTTTTAAATTATTATATTTAGCATAAAGACATGCATGTAAACATTGAACTGTCAAATCTGAAATCAAAGCGATTGATTTCAGGATTATTAAAACAAGACATTAAAATCAGTTAAGAAGTTAAAGCCATTTTAACATAAATTTGTGATACAATACAAGCTACTCAGACAGAAAATAAAAAAG
This sequence comes from Stegodyphus mimosarum, assembly GCA_000611955.2. NCBI lineage: Eukaryota > Metazoa > Arthropoda > Arachnida > Araneae > Eresidae > Stegodyphus > Stegodyphus mimosarum. The sequence goes on from KK113738.1 coordinate 45,670, forward strand.
TAAATGTACTGAAATATAATTTATTTAAAGAAATCTGCTTCGTAATCGAAGAAACATAAGTGATATATTACTCGATTCTGAATAGATAGCCCACAAAAACTTTGCCGTTCCCAAATAAAGCACACTGAATTTATTAAAAAAAATAATGATAATGCTACAAAATGAAAGAGAAATGCAGATATTCAATTTTTGCATTACATAAAGTATTTGACTTTGATTTTGAAATTAAGCATTTTAATAGCTATTTTGTGTATTTGATGATCTCTTTTGGGAGGAATGCTATTGTAATTGTCAATACTAATGTCTGCTTATGTTCTCAGAAGCACTGATCACTTTGAAAGGTGGTCATCTATGGGCGAAGATCGTTGGAAAAAGGTTCACTGTAATATTAGAAATGTTCTAAGAATCCAAACTTTTTAACAGAGTTCATTAAAAGAACTCTGTTATAAGGTATTTAAAAGACCAGAGTTTTAATAACTGAGTGAGAAGATTATAAAGTAACTTTATTAAAAATAACAGTGCATTAATTTGTATATTTAGTATTCGGAAATAAAGATAAACTCGTCTTATTCATACATAAACAATTTAATTGAGCCATTACAAAGGTGCAAAAGAGGAATTATTGACTCAATATTTCTTATAATTTTACAGAAAAGAATTCAGCTTCTTTAATACCTTGTAGACTCATTATGTTATTTTGATGCCGGAGATGTGAAAAATGGGAAATGCCCTCGCCGGGACTCGAACTTGTATCTCTCGAATACACGCCAAATGTGTGGACCATTACACCACAAAGGCATGCTAAGAAGACGGGAGAAGTGCCTTATGTACTCCCTTTTTTAAAGAGCGACTGGGGATTAGGGGACCTAGTAGCCAAATGCTAGAAGGGGAGAATCATCATCCACCACCATTTTTTTTAGTTCGCCACTGTAGAGACATTAGGTTTTTCTGGAAGCAGTAAGACGTGAAAAATGTGCAATGCCCTCGCCGGGATTCGAACCTCGGACCTCTCGAATACGCGCAGAGTGTGCTGGCCATTACACCTGCATCTGGCATGCAAAAAGGAGGGAGAAAATACTTTATAACCTTTCAAGACTATGTTAGAAATACTAGGATCATTATCAATAAATGTTCCAGATGTGGGAAGGTTGTTCAGAGCAATGGTAGATTTATGGGGGTTTCTTAAATCGCAATAACGATAGGTACCGCTTTCCAAAAGCGTTTTCCAAATCATTTTTTGGATTAAAAGAAATAGTAAGCATGTACTGTACTTCTAAATATTTCAGACGATGTGGGCATCGCACTTTATAAATTCGCCATATTTCGTAGTCTCATTGTAAGAAAACGTTACACTATCTTCTTCTCCTCCTTCAGTATCTATTTATTGACTGTTAGTTCTCTTTGCACCAGCTGCTTCAATAACTTGCTTTGGCATGACATAGCTTTGCAGATCATAAAATCTTCAAACCTTCCATAAAAAAAAAGTGGATTAACCCACTTATCAACTTTCTTTTTATGTCTTCTGTACCATATTTGTGATTTTGTGGTTTTCAAACTCATTCTTCAATTTTTTTTCATCAATCGGCCTAGTAGAATGGGAGATATAGAACTGTCCAATTTTTATTTTGTGCAAGTGTACCTAATGCCTGCTGGTGAAGACGCAGTGGTAATTAAAATAGTTTGGAAAGTCAGCATCATTCTTACGCAATGTGATGAAATCAACAGCAGAACCAATGGTGACAGAAGCGTCTTTTCTTTTTATGGACACACGTTTTGATAGCGGATGATTCGATTATGGTGGTTTTTGGCAGCGTGTTATATATCCAGCCCGTGTGTTTCGTGTTATATATCCACTACCTTTTAGTGGCAAAACTGACAATATAGCTTCCTTCACTGAGCAATCGTTTAAGATCATCCTTATAAAAATATTCACTTGAACTACATCGCAGATGTCTGTTGATTTATCGAACAGCAAAACTTAGGAAATACCATTTTTTTTAAATCGTCTTTTATCTGCCATCTTACATTTTCAGACATAGCTTCTATTCTATGAGTGACGGAATTTCTGGATAACTGAACATCTTGGATAGCTGACATAATTTCATTTCACTTTTGCTTCTTGAAATAAAAACTTCGATTCAGCAGGCATTGCTTCTTTAATTATGTTGCCATCCTCAAGTTTTTTTTTTTTTTTGTAAATTGCAAGTATATATGTAACTTTAAATGATACAGTTGTAGCAATCATCATTTTATTTGCCGACTTGGTAAACACTGATCTTTGGGTAACGAATGTGTTTTTAAATTCTTACACTTTACATTTTCTTAGATTGCTTTAGTATCTATTTACTTTTCTTTCCCAACAGAAACTTTTCGCATTTGTTCTTAAAATTAAAGAAAAAATATTTCTCTTCCCATTCATCATTCAAATTATAATTACAGGTATATTTTTTCTGAAGACATGATTAGATGAACTACAAAATCGTTAATATCTATTAAAGTTAATGGTTAACATACACAGAAGAAGCGAAAGTTTTTTTATACCTGTGTGAAACCGCCAAATTCGTTACTTCAAACACAACTTCGAAAATTCGTTCTGCGTTTGCTGTCGTGTGTTTCATGCAAGCTACAGGAAGAGGCTGATGATAGCGCTGTAAAATAAAGAAACGTTTCGCGGCAAAAGTGCTCATAAGAATCAGGAAGTGAAAACGCAGCACTCATTTCGGTCTGAAACAATTCATTGCGACATCAGTGATGACGCGTGGAATACTGAGAACAATGTTACCCCTCAAAGTCTAGTGTAAAATAACGTGTCGTCTCAAAGCTCCCTGAAGAGATTTATTTTTAGTCAGTGGCGACTTTAAGTGTGGGGTTTAGTTGGAATTCGACTTTTCCTTTCCCCTCTTGGAACTTGACTTCCCAAGACTGAGAAGGTGCAAGGCGAGTCACATATGGCTCGCAAGCGACAGGTTGAGAGCAGCTCTGAACTAAGATTATGTTTTTACTTTCTTGTACGAAGTAAAAAGGAAGTATTGTTATCGCGAAAAATTTCGGGTATCATATTTCAAACGCGAAATGTCTATTTTGACCTCTATCGAATGCAGTTTAACGACGTTTTTGAGTGACATTTGTACGTACGAACAGAATAAAAGACTCTTTTTTCCCCAAAAATTTATAAAACTGATTTAAAATGGATCCTGAAGAGATTTTTTCGGGACATCTGTGCGTGTACGTACGTACGTATGTATGTATGTATGTATGTATCTCACGTAACTCAAAAACAAGTAGCCTCAGAACGTTGAAACTTTGTATATGGGACTGCTATAACATGTAGATGTGAACCTCCTATTTTGGTTGCAATCGGCCGCTCCAAAAGTATATAAATGTATGTATATATATATCCACTCTGTTACTCGGCTGAGTGAGCTCTTTTTTTATTCTTGTATGTTGGTAAATTGGGCATTTTTTGCTTTAAAATGATTGAATTATGTTGTTTTTATCTTCCGGTTAAGGTTTTTATGCCTTTAGTAAATCTGCATGGATGATTTGTAGAATTATCAACAATTCGAAAGTTGTTTAAGTGCGGTAAGCCTAATAATTTTTCTCATGGTGGGCATATTTGTTTACAACTTGCCCATCATGTTCATCACCATCGTTCAACTTAAGAGAGTGTTGGAATTATTGCCAATCTAGAGAAACTAAACTTCGCAACAACAAAGATAACGCCTTCTTTTATTATTGCGAATTAAATCATGCTTGATCCATTCTGGAATTTATTCGAGAAAATAAGTGTTTAAGGTTTACTTCGTAATTTTTATTATAGATATTTTGAGTTTTTATGTATTTTTGCCTTTTGGCGAAGTGAGAACTGAATTAATTGAAGGAGAAATGCTGAATAGTCTGTGAAAGACTGTTTCTTTCTTTTATTTTTTTTTGTTTAATTTCTTTTACACATCGTTTTATTTTTAGAATAGTATTTGAATAGAATACGTGGCAACGATTAGTTAATTCTCCATATGATAAGTTTGAGTGCATTCTGATGAGTTATAAAATGAATGAGATGTAACGTCGTTAAGTGAAGCCAGAGTGTCGCTATGGTAAACAAATATAGTGAATTTTAAAGAGTGCATTTATTCTATTGTGGTTTATGCGCTATCGATGAAGTAGATTTAATTCAATTCAATAAGTCTGATACCTAACACTGTTTGTTTGTATTTAATTACAGTACGGTGTCGAAATATAGCTGAAGCAATTTCTAAAAAAATAATAATGGCTAAAATATTTCAAAAACCATACATCCTAAATAAAAGTGAAAAATGAAAACTTTTGGGAATTGGGCTAGCATTAAAATTAATTAAAAAATATAATGCTCCAAAAACTCATGAAAACCGTACACTATACTGCCATCATTATCAAAACAAATTCATTATTTTATAGACTAATTTTTTTAAAAAACTATACTGGAAGAGAATGTTGAGCCATGAGAATAATGGAAAATAATGTTGAGCCATGCATAGGAAAAGGAACGTTTTACGACCAACTGCCGAAATGCAGTTTCTCAGTTTTCTCTTTTCCTCAGAAGTAAGTATTCTCTGTTTACAACAAAAAGTTTTCTTTTTTCGGCATCCTTGTTTCACAAACCACTTATTTCAGGTTATTTAAAATGTGTGAATTTTATTTTTGAATTTCTTCTGAAGCAAAGCTTTCTCACTAACAATAGAAGGTGTGCTCTATGGTGTGCCATTGACTTAAGCAAAGGCCTGAAGTTTAAGTTTCTTTGGGAACTATTTTGATTATTCAGAAGAGCTTGTAGCGCACTTTTGGAATCTGACAATATGACTGCCTTTCCAAAAGATTGGCTACGAATCGACAGTTGTTGAATAGCCACAGCAATAGCTTCGATTTCACCATCAAATGCAGTAGTAAGAGGCCCCATTGGTAAGTAGAAACTGAAAAGCTCGCTAAGGGATACCTGCTCCAGCACCGCGCATTCTCTCCAACATAGAGCCGTCAGTGTAGACATGCAACCACTCATTTTGAGGATAGCGAACCCAATAGTTTCCATTGCAATAGATCTTAATTGTGAATCGCTCATTTCGTTTTTAACAGCTCTTTGAATAAGATCAAGATTTATATTGAAATTGAAAAAGTTCAAGGGACAATGGGTAGGAGGTAAAATTATTTTAGACTTCTGTCGAATTTTAACTAAGAGTAGATTAATGACAAATGTTTTTCCTGTTCCGCCTGGTGTATTGAGAAAAATTATTCCACCGGCTCTCTAATTGATCCGATCTAATATAGTATTATAAGCAGCCCTCTGATCTGGTAACAATAATGGTTCATTTGTTGATATGTACTCTTTCAAATCGTTCAAGTCGTAGTTGGTCTCTCGCAGTATTACTCTGGTCAATCGACCACCAAGAGTCTTAGGAGTTGGAAGACCTAATTGTTTGAGAACTTTGCCAGCCATTGCCAGAGCTTTATCTTCAAGAATAATCAATGTTTGATTGAACATATCAGGCGTTATGATTTAAAACTAATCCAGGATTCTCTCTGCGAGCTTGTATGAGGATGTCTTCGGTTAAAATTTTTTTGTAGGATTCCCATAATTTTCCTCGGTTAGATGGACCACATGCTAATAGTAAAATGACGAATAGATTTCTAAGTCGTGCAGATGATTGAATCGTATATGTTTCATTCATTGTAGGATCCCATTACGTATCGTCTTTAAGTAAACCAATTAGTTGGCAGGCCTCCCGAAATGTCGCACATACCCGACATTTACAGCTCTTAGAGCTTCAAAAGAAGTTCGACTTCTAATCGTATGAAGTAAAACTCGCAGGAAGAAGCATTCAAAATTATTTGGATGTACAGTGTAAATGAGACCCAAAGCTTTTATTGTTCTAATGTTGGGATAGTCAGGGGCAGTCGTTCCTTGAACACAACGTTTGAAAACTTTTTCTGATGCATTCCAAGTATAATATTTTGGAACATCGCAATATAGCAGTGCTCTGGCGAATTCATCTTTCTGACACAGTTAAAAAATGCCGTCAACGTTGTCATGCACTAACGTTGGATGTCGTTCATAAATCAAAAAGTCCAAGATTCGCCCAACTGCTACATTACTGCTGATGTATCGTTATAATACTAATTTAAGTTCTTAAACATAAATTAAAAGTTAAAACCAAACGTAACTTTAAAGGATAGAAAGAGTAACACGACTAAACTTAAATTTAAAGTGAACAATTACAGCTTAAAAAGAAGTTAACTTACAACAATTATTTAAACTGAACAAATAAAATCAAATTAATGAAACACAATTACTGATAATCAAAATTAAGAAACAATATTACATAACAAAAGCGAGCAGTAGCAACACTTTTCGAAATAAAGCATTTTATCTCCAACACGCCAGACTGTCGCCACCTGGAAAATTGAGGGCAAAAATTAGAGTTTTCAATTAATATATCGGCTGATTAAAGTCGTACGAATATGGAAACAGTCGAAATGCCAAGAATTTTTGGAATCGAGAATAATGTATTTAATGTTTGGCAATGCTATTTTTGTTTCATCGTAAAACTTGGAAATTTGTTATTAACAACTCTACGATTTTAAAGCGAGCAGTGGGAATGCTTCTCGAAATAAAGAAGATTTTCATCTCTAGCTTGCGAGATTGTTGCCACTCGGAAAAATGAGGGCGAAAATTATCGTTTTACCGAATTTTTATTAAGATCTTGATTTTAGCTACTTTTTTTGAAAAAAATTAGACGTCAACCTTTTCCAGGATCCAGAAAAGCATTGTCGAAAGTTTGGCGACGATAGCTATAGTAGTGACTGAGTTGTTAAGCGTACAAACACTCAGACTTTCTTCTTTATAGATATGGATTATAAATCACACGAATATAAGTTCTGGATTTATTTTTGTCTTTCTAGTACAAAAGCAATTTTTCTTTCGTTAGCAGCAAATTTTAGAACTTTTTTTTTCCCTTAAAAAATTTCCTGAAGAATATGATGTAGTACATTTCCTCATTTCTCGCTTTCAATTTAATAGTTGCTCATTATTTTTTCCTATGCTTGCGATTTAATTTTATTTTTTATGCCTTTTTAATAATACGAAAAGAAAAAGAAAATTAAGCGAAGTGATGATCTTCTAGTATTACATGATTTCAAAAGTAGGTTAACATAAACTTTTCAAGGAAGTGTGAAGTATGACATAGTAGAATAATTTAACAAATACAGCAAAATGTATCTTGAATATGAAACATGGAAATCAGGTATATTAAATATGGCTTACGTGTTATTTTGAAAATTTTTAGAAATTTATAGGACCTCTGTCATTGCATCTGTCAAATTACTGAAATTACGTAACCCATTACTTAGCAATTGCCCACTTCCGAGTGTCTCAGTTGATTATAGATGATACTGATCTGGATATACACTTACCGGATGTTGTTAGGCATCAAACTGTCTTTTACGCATGAGTGCAGGAATTTCGAATCGTTCCATTCACGAGTTGAGAAAGCACAGCTATTGGAAAGAAAGAGCAGAATCAGGCTGTCGGAGAAAATGGGAAATAAAATATAACCCTAATGGAATGAAGATTATTGCTTTTCATTCCCAAGAAATTTTTACTTTTCACTTTGATCGAACCGTTGTTTCAGTGATCCAATTCGAATGTTCTATTTTCGGTACGTTTGTCGCAGTTCTACCGTTAGTAGAACTGAAATTAACCGCTAATTCATTAGTGAATTCTTTCCACATGATATGATACGCATCTTAATGAGATTGCTGGTAATAAGCCATTAAAATGTAATGGTCTCCCGCCGAGATAAAGTTCTTTAAACCTTTAAAATTGAACTTCCAATTGTTTCTTCTTTTAGTCTTTCGCAGCTTTTCTGTTGCCATTCCAGTAAAATTATGAACTTTTTAAGAGCGTTAACTAACGCGGGATTGTAAAAGTCTTTCCTTTCTTTTTCCGTTCGTGTAATTATATCTCTTGCGTTTAATTTTATAATTTATCTCTTAACTGAAACCTTTATATTCAGATATTGTTCATCAGTTATTAATTAATGACTTGACTTTTGAACTAATTTAATTACAGTAATATTGTCGAAATAAATTAGCTCTATTTGATTGTAAGAATTAGCTACTGAGCAAAACTGATTCATTTCTTCAGTATTGTATCAAATGAACTATGATTTTACATATGAGATTTCATTTTTTTCATATTTCTAGCCTAAATTTATGGAATTGTAAACAGAAACTGTCAGTATTTACCTTGAAAATATATATGACTTATTACATGATTTATATTTAGAATAGAAAAATTCTTGTACATACAATTCTCTTACTGCTAATAAATGATTTGGCAATTTATAAGACAGCTGGCGAAACTGCTCGGGTGAAATTATCTAATTGAGGTAATGTGATAAAGCGCAACAGCGCTATTTTCCAGTGTTTAGTTCTATTTCTGACAGATAACAGCTTGAGATATAGATTCCAGGTTCATTACCAACTTCTGAAAGGCAAAATTTTGCCAAAATGTCATCTGATGTTCCCTACCCTATATATATACTAGATGGAACAAGGCTTACAGGTTCTCCAAAGACTAATCCATTTGCAATCAATTTAATTAAGCACCGATTTTCGAAAGCAATAGAGAATATTTAATACTGGAAGGTAATTTATTAATCCACTATACCACACATGGCCAAACTGCGGCTCTCCGACACCTTAACTGCGGCTCGCGAGCTACGTGCGATTCTTAGTCGTCTGAAATGTAACTTGTTTTGAATAAATATAGTTTAATTTCCTAATACAAACGGAATTTGAAATAGAAATCATGCAGTTTCACGTTTCTTTATTAATCGCTAATTTAATTTCTGATCTTATGTGTGTAAAAATTCAATAGATTTCAGACTGTTCACTGCTGGTTTATTCAGAAGTTCACTGCTGGTTTATTCAGATCAAGAAATACGTGAAATTACAAATAATTCCAGTTCTGGTAATTACTATTTCGATTATGTTATTTTTGGAACAGATAATGGTCATCGGACTACACTAATACGAAGTTAATGTAAAATGCAATGCTAATATTTTTATTTAATTATTCTCCCTAATATTTTTCTATCAAGTTACTTTTATTTCAGACAGTATTTGCTTACATTTCTGTGTGATCTCATTGTTCACACCACTTGTGATCCCCCTGAAAGATTTGCTATTTATTCTTTGTAGGGTACTACTTTTACTCAGTCCTTGAATGGCGTGAGTTACTGCAGAAGAAACCTGTTTTGCCTTATAATCCATACAGAGCTCTTTTAATCTATGGAAGAATTTTAACGAGGATTTTATTTTTGGTGGAGTGAGCCTTCAGCCTCTTACTTTGTTAAAATACATGTCACAATTTTCTGCCGAACTCCTTCAAAATTAATTTTCTATCCCTAAGCAAGTCAGGCATTGTTATGCAATTACTTCACATATTTCGCAGTCATTCAAAATAACATGCTTAATCAACACTTTTCCCACACGAAACTCTATATTTCGTAACAATTCCTTGGTAATCCCAGGCGGAGATCATAATTTACTTCACCAATGGTTACGCATGCTGAAATAATTGGAGTGGTGAGAAGAATCACTGATTTAACAATGATTTAAATTTTAGTTAAAATGTTTAACTCACATATTATCAAATACTGTTATTCCAGATAGAGATCTTTTACCTTAATCTTCAAATCTACATATCAATATCGCTGCATCTAGCAATGAGGGATCAACAGAACACAAATCTCTCTCTTCTCCAAAGTTTCTGTCAAAATCGGAATATTGATATTGGTGAAATCTCTTTAGCGTGTGATATTTTCTCGTAATTTTCGAGTTCTTTTTTGATGACCTTCTTTCTTTCTACCCTGCACTAGATTAGAGTTGCCGATAATTATCTCACTAGGTTAGAGGCATTTTGCTGTCCAGCATATCTAAACTTTTAACCCCTTAGTACTGCCGCTCTGCAGCTGCCCAGGCTCTGATGCCAGCAGTCCACTTCTTTTAATCTGCTGATATTTTTTGTCTTCCTAATTTTCGATCATCATCTACATCTGACGCGTCCTTCATGGAAGCTTAGTAGCCAATTGAAAAGCTGTACAATGATCCACTGTTTGATCACTACAAATTTCAGACAATAATGTGAAATTTTGCCCCCGTAAACGTTTATTTTTAAAGTCTGATCTTTTATTCTCTAAAGTATCCTTTTCTACAGACTCCATTTGAGATTTATTTTCTATACGCAGGTCAAATAACCCATGGAAATTTGTACTATGTAACCGTTAGATTGATAATAATTTATTTTAAACTTCCTTCTGAGTTATTTTACTTAGAAATTCAGAGACGAGACGATAAGTCATTTGACCGCTTTTATGGGTTCAACAGTTAGAATATGGTGGATCTGTACACCTATTTGTCATGAGCTTAGGAACTGAATTATTGTGCAGACGTCTGCCATGTTACAAAAGGCCTCCGCATCGAACATATTTGCATGTCCATAGAAATATGAAGAGTTACGCGGTCATGTTATATCTGCATTTGAGAAATAAATTCATTTGTAATAGTGACAGGTATGTTTTCTCTCTCTGCATTAGTTTTGATTTGCCATGTATTTGAAAAACAGCTCGAAATTAAACAGTTAGTTTGAAGAGTTCGGCTGGTAGGCAGATCGAATATGTGCTCGACGAAGTATTTAATATCGCCCGGTATGAACTACTAGATATATGAGCAATAGGTTATGTATATCCAGAATTATCGTAATGATTCAAGAGGTAGTTTCGATAATTTTCAATGATTATGTGATTTCAATGATGCGCATGGTGCATTATTTGTGTCTAAAATTATCAGAAGAATTCGAGATATGAAGAGTTACGTGTTCATGTTATATCTGCATTTGATAAATAAATTCATTTATGGTAGTGACAGGTATGTTTTCTTTCTCTGCATTAGTTTTGATTTGCCATGTATTTGAAAAACAGCTCAAAATTAAACAGCTATTTTGAAGAGTTCGGCTGGCAGGCAGATCGAATATGTGCTCGACGAAGTATTTACACTCACTTCCAAAAATTAAGCACGAAAATGTAAAATGCAAAAAAATCAACAAATACTGCTTTGATTGACACAAAATTTGACAGGAAAGTAGCATATATATTTATGCATAAAACAAAATCAATAATTATATACAGAAATGAAAACAACATTAAATTTTTGTAAGTTATCAGATAATGACATACTGGAGACTTAAACAGAATTATGTATAAAGTGAAAATAATCAGCATAAAATGGAAAAAAGGACATTAATAGGGTATGTAATCCCCCCCTCACCTGTATACAAAGTTTACACCTTGTGACCATGCTTTCAATTAGGTGGTCAATCACCGCAGAATTAAGAAATCGCCTTTCTTCTTGTAGAGAAGTTTCCAGCTCAATAAGAGTGGCTGGAGGTGGGAAACGTGAAGATACAGCACGGCCGAGAGCATCCCAAAGATTTTCAATGGGATTAAGGTCGCACGAATATGCTGGCCATGCCATACGCGCAATCCCTTCACTCTCCAGGTAGTATCGACAGTGTCAGCTCTATGGGGACGTGCGTTATCGTCCATTAAAACAAAAGTAAGGCCAACTGCTGCAGCGTACAATCTCACAGCGGATTCTAGGACTTCATGTCGATACCGGACAGCCGTCAAAGAACCCCGTTTAAAGATGTGCAGGTCGGTGCGGTATCCTAATAAAATCTCTGCCCACACCATAATGCTTTCGCCTCGGAATGCGTGATGTTCGGTGATGTTTTGGGACGGATTGCGGGTTCGTTGTTCACGCCATATTCTTATACGCTTGTCATCTGGCTCCAGAGCAAATATTGACTCATCAGTAAACATGACATTGCCCCAGTCAGACACATTCCAATTGACATGTTCCTGGCACCACTATAATCGTGCCCCTCTTGATTGGACGAACAGATGAACACAAACTACTCGAAGAACCCGGACATACAGTCCACTCATATGCAATCTTTGGCGTACAGTAGCTGCAGATATCGCCTTACCAATGGACGTTGTAACCATAGATGTCACATGTGGAAGTTGCTCTTCGATTCCGCTTGGCTACAATAGCAATATATCGATCTTCCGCGGGGGTTGCAACCGTTGGGCGACCGGCTACGGGCCTTCGAACAACTGTCTGTGTGTTTTGGAATTGTTTCCATAAACATGAAATTACAGAATGATGAGCGCCGAAGAAAAGAGCAACATCTGTGATCGACTGTCCTGCTTCAATTCGCCCCACAGCACGCCAGTGCTCAGAATCTTCCATTCGTCATCTGGAAGTCATAGAAACACGTATGTCTTGAAAACAAATTGTACGAAAGTTTAAAACACCTTCTATCAGCACTTACAATTCATAAAGCTGGCTTCTTATAAGATTGCTTTTTTGCATATTTCTTTACATGAAAGCGCGATTGGCTGTTATCTAACGTATTTGCATCTTTCCATCTACCTCTGCAGCGAACTGCATCTTCTTCAATTCTGATTGGCTTCCTCTCCGTGCTTAACTTTTGGAAGTAAATGTATATCGTCCGGTATGAACTACTAGATATATGAGCAATAGGTTATATATATCCAGAATTATCGTAACGGTTCCAGAGGTAGTTTCGATAATTTTCAATGATTATGTGATTTCAATGATGCATTATTTGTGTCCAAAATTAGCAGAAGAATTCGAGATATGAAGAGTTACGCGTTCATGTTATATCTGCATTTGAGAAATAAATTCATTTATGGTAGTGAAAGTAGTGACAATGTTTTCTTTCTCTGCATTAGTTTTGATTTGCCATGTATTTGAAAAACAGCTCGAAACAGCTAGTTTGAAGAGTTCGGCTGGTAGGCAGATCGAATATGTGGTTGACGAAGTATTTATATCGCCCGACTACAAGACATACGAGCAATAGGTTATGTATGTCCAGAATTAGCTTAACGATTCAAGAGGTAGTTTCGATAATTTTCAGTGATTATGCGATTTCAATGATGCATTATTTGTGTCCAAAATAGTTTCAGGAATTTTCAATGATGGGCCTGAACTTCATTATCTATGTCCAAAATTATCGGGATGATTCGAGAGATAGTTTCGAGAATTTACAATGACGCGCAGTGTGTACTAATTACTAAAAAATTCTAGGAGATTCCGTTGGATGCCACGCTGAAATACTGGATCAGTCAGGGCCCTCATGAGACATATGAGTGTTCAAAAATACCACTCAAACTGTAATCATATTCTTTTTTGGTGAATTCTTCTGTACTGGGCATCAGTAAAAGTAATTATTCCAAAGTTTGGGAAAAAAATTTCAACGAGTCCTTAGGTTAGAATCCAAAGATTCGAATAATCTTAGTATGTTGGTCCTTATGTTAATTGTGAGGAAAAAACAAAATAAATTTTTAAGCAAAAGCTTAAACAAGTTTATACATTATTTTTAAATAAATATTCTTTTTCGAACAACAGTTTTCTCTGGGGTGCGCGTTGACGAGTATCATTTAATTTATCCTTTCTAAAAGACTGCTCATGAATTTAAAAAAAAAAAAAAAAAAACTAAATTTCCTTTTAAATAATGATTTTTAATTTACTCAAATAATTTTTTCTGTAACTGTAGAATAATGAATATGTTTCAGATTCATTCTATTTATACTAAAATAAAACAACAATATTTATAAACTGAGAGGTATAAAGGAAAACAGAAGAAAATACTTGGTTTCTCTACCTGAAGGAAAAGCGCTCAGTTGCCCAGTACATGAGTTACAAGTTTTTATTTTCCTAAGACTTAACTTTTCTGATCATAAAAAGTAGATGTAAGATGTATTTATTTATCTTACATCTACTTTATCATACATTATATTATTTATGCATTATATTATTTTTTACTGTAATCATGTTAATCACATATTCATTAATTTACTTCAAAATTTTGTTATATTAAAAACCTGCACTGTAAAAAATTCTGTAAGGTTACTAAAAAAATCCATGGAAACTGGGATGCCACGAATTCTTTAAGTAGCAGTAACAAGTGTATTCTTTGTAATTTTACAAGGATTATTCCTGTAAGGTTACAGATCTTTTAATTGTAATATCACGCAAATAGTTATGTAAGCAGAACATATATTTTTCATGTAAAATCCCAACCGATATATCCGTAATGGTTACGGATTATTTGTATGTGATATTACAGAAAGTAATTATATAAAACGAACATGTTTTTCTCATGTAAAATCCCAATATAATCTGTAACCGTTACAAGTTATTTGCTTTTATTATTACAGCAAGTAATTATGTCAGTAGAATGTACTTCTGTTATGTAAGTTCTCAAATTATGTATTTGTAAAGATTAGATATTATTTGGTTCCATTATGGCAATCTGTAATTATATATATAGAATATATTTGTTATAACTGAAATACTAAAGGATATATCTGTACATAGTAGATATTTTTTCTAAAGGGATGCTTATTGTAATAAAGTATGTTGAATTCAATATTCACTATGTTTGAGTAAAAGAATGGTATATATACGTATATACCATTCTTTTAGAAAGAATATTCTGTTGCAGAGTATTTTTGTTTTATGAAGAGAAACTTATGTCCGATATAACTGAAAGGTCTTTCAAATTATACCAATCTGAAGATAGATTTTGATTAACTTAAAAATTTCAAATTGATATGCTTCTCCTTACATTAAATTACTTGTGTATCCTTTATATTAAATAACAGAAAGGCATCTGAAAATTACATTTGTCTTACAAAATAGCTGAAAAAAATCAGTATGCCTCATTATAGTAGCAATACATAAGGTATGTTCTAGAACTTTCTTTTCTGTTCAGTAATCTTAACTGAAACAGACAGATACTGCTTTAGATTTAACCTGTTTGAGTAAATGTATTGCAACTGCAGGATGATATGATTACATTATTACAGTACAAGACATCTTTCAAAGTATTTCTGTTAAGAACTCCTCTATTAATAACTGTTAAGAACATTTCTCCATGCTTCAAAAAGATTATACTCTCTCCATCTAAAAACCAGTAGTTCTAGTAAGGAATACAACACACTAGTGAACCTCATTTTTTTACCACAAGGTTCCAGAATTTGTTTGTATGTTTGAATTACATAGCCCAACTAATCTTTTTATTTTTATCTGCACTCACTGTCTGTCAACATACATTACAATTAGAAGTTTATTCAGTCTGCTACTCTTTGAAATTACAGATGGTAGTTGCACAACTTTTAATTTCCTTTGAATTAATAGTTAGAATTCTTTCGTTAAAAATAAAATTTTATACTTTTAAGAAAGCACAGAATTTCACAAACTGAATTTTTCAAACCTTGTTTCCATAAAATACTTAATATAGCTATCCCTTTAACAAATTTGTTTAAGAAATTAATACTTCAGTTTAGCTAAAAAATAATGCATTTTCATTTTTTTTCAAGATTTCCAATTTCGATTTAATATGCCAATATACTTGTACTGATCATTATACTGTCAATAAAAACAAGATTACCCACTCCAGCGGACGACATACACCCCCATACCATAACTCCTCCTTCACCATGTTTTACTGCTGGCACCAATTTCTGTTTGCCAAATTCTTCCCTGGGTTTTCTCCACACCAAGATTCTACAGTCAGAACCAAATATATTAAATTTACTCTCATCAGCAAATATAACTTCATTCCAGTAATCAGAATTCCTATTTTTGTTGGATTTTGCAAAATCCAGTCTGAGTTTTCTATTCTTTTCACTTACGAAGAATTTTTTCCTGGCTGCTCTACCGTGATATCCAGTAGATCGAATTACTCTTCTAATAGTCTCAGGATTAACAATTACTCCATATAATGCTTGTAAATCAGCAGCAACTTTAGGAGCACTTATTCTTGGATTTTTTTTAATATTTCGAACGATAACTCGCTTTATTCCATTGGATAGCTTTGATGGTCGGCCAGGTCTTCTTTTATCCTGAATCATATGATTCTTTTTATATCGTTTAATGATATTGAAAACTGTTGAATGACTCAAGTTAACTGTTTCAGCAGTTTCTCTAATAGATTTTCCATGTTCAATATGCAAATTAATAACTAATTTTCGAATTTCAGGCAAAGTTTCTTTTCGTTTAGCCTTCATGGCTGCGCAGAGCTAAAAAACACAAAAATTCCGAAGCGAACTGGAGAGAAATAATGCAGACGATTTTATAAATTATTGCCAATCATATATGGAATAACAAAGTTGACCTAATTAGAAAAACAAAACAATACGAAAATTATCATACGCTATATTTTTAATTAAATATAATTACTTCATTTTGGAATTATAAAATTTTCATAAGAAATTAATACGGTATCACTGATTCAATTAAATACCGCTGGTTATGTAAAAAATATTGGTTATAAACAATATGGTCAATTAAAGGCGTAATTTATTGGATTCGAAATCACAAATACTATTATTAGATCAACATTTGGCATAAATATTTTGCACTATATTCAATACTGATAATACTTATACTTGCTATATACTCGTTCTAATCCAAATTACCCTGCCGCTAAACCAAAGAACATTTATAGAATACATATTCTTTTGCAGAACATCTATAGAATTCATATTGTTCGGTTAGACATTACGAGCATTGATATTTACTGGTAGCAAAGGCTAAGAGTTAAAATACTTATTCAATATATATATTAGTGCAAAGTGCCTAAGAATAATCCACATAAAATGAACAAAAATATTTCAAACAGTAACTTTAAAAGCTTTACTTACCGTTCAGGGAAGTGACGAAGAGTCGACTCAGGCTCAACTCGAGGTTTCGCTGTTACGGGCTCCCGCTTGTGATCGCAATCCCGGGATAGTAAAATTGCCGATTTTCGATTCCTTGAAGATTCCGAACAGATGGGTAAAGCATAAGATGCATAGTCAGTATATCTAGTGCAGTACGGCATAATGTTCACTTGGGAGAATACGATGAGATACCGAAGAGATCAGCCTGGAGCTGTTGTTGCCTTGAAGATGAAGATAAGTGCTCAAGGTGAAGATAAGAAATGCCAATATGCCAAACTAAGTCGATTAAGAATTACGAAAAAACAGAAAAAAGAACAAAAAACGAAAGTATGGATGTGGTGGGAGTATCAGGACATTGAATGAGATAAATAAGTAGGCGATGAGAAACTTTAGGTGAGGTGACGTAGCACCGCTAGGGGTCTTCTTCGATTATCATTGCTTTCATAGTCATACGTTAATTTTGGGATTGTTCTATTACGTATGTTAGGGATCTTACTATAAAATCTTTCAGCCAATTTGGCAATTAGAATTTGAATTTCTGGAATATTGAGCTTACGGTGAATTGCCGTGTTACGAATGTACCAGCGGCAATACGCCGCTTGCCTAAGAATAATGTTTTGCAGTACCTGCAGTTTTTGAATATTTGTATGACAGGCATAAACCCAGACAGGACAGGCGTATGTAAGTATGGGCCGCAAAAGGGTTGTATAAATGAGTATCTTATTATCAGTAGAAAGAACACTATTTCGAGCAATTAAGGGTGATAGTGTACGTTTACGCACTCGGAATTTGACTAAAAGCTGTGTAATATGTGGAGACCACGTGAGCGATCGGTCTAAAACGACACCAAGGTAGCGGGCCTACTTAGTCCACGGGATGGGAATATTATTCATATAGATGTTTAGGTTTTCATCATATTTTTTTGTTCTGGTGAAGAGTACCGCATTGGATTTTTCTACGTTTATCTTGATCTTCCAGATGGCGAGCCAGGACTCAAGTGCATGGATGTGGTTTTGAAGTGATTGTATGACTGAGCCATGAGATGCGTTTTTGGATAGAATTGCCATGTCATCGGCGTACATAGCCAGAGTGGTGTGTGGTGTTTGTGGGATATCGTTCGTATATATATTATAGAGTATGGGCCCAAGGAGGGACCCCTGGGGGATTAGCCCTTAGTGTAGAGAGTGACTTGTTTATGCGAACGACAAAGTGTCTTTCCTTTTGGTAGGAGTGTATGATTGTGGTGAGGTACTCTGGGAAACCCAGAGTGATGAACTTGTGTAGAGGCCCTCAAGCCAAACACGATCAAAGACTTTGGCTACATCCAAGAAGACGGCACCTGTAAAGTGTTTATCTTGTAGTCTTTGGGAGATGTACTCAGTCACCCGGTACAACTGATGTACTGTGGAGTGTTTCCTCCGGAATCTGTACTGTACAGGGGTTATTACGCTGTGCTGATCAGCGAACTTGAGAACTCTCTGTAGCAGTACATATTCTGCTACTTTGCTGACAGACGACAGGAGACTAATCAGCCTGTACGAGGCTGGATCCGAAGGAGTTTTTCCGGGCTTCAGGATCGGGGAGATAACAGCTGTCTTCCACGATGTAGGGAAGTGCCCAAGGCTCAGCATGGTGTTGATGATGTTTACCAACTTCAAAAGCATTAACATGCCCATGTTCTTCAGCATTTTGTTCGTGATGGAGTCCAGTCCTGGGCTTTTCTCGACTTGAAGCTTTTCGATGTAGTCATACACCTCTGACGGCCTGACAAGAGGAATGTTGTTTGTGTGTGGATTTGCAGTGAATTAGCGTAGTAGTGACCAAACGTTCTGTTGGAGGGTGGGATATGTTGTTTGTGAAGAACTGAGAAGCATAGTGATCGGCTAGCGACTCAGCTTTCTAAGTATCAGTATAGGCAATTCCTTGAGGGCCAGTTAAGGGCGGAATATTGTTGTAGCATCTCTTTAACTTAGCCATGGCCTTCCATACTGAGGAGCTCTCAGCAGAAAGTGAGGTAAGATAGGTGGCCCAGTCGTGTTGTGTATGTTGGCGTGTAAGAGTCCTGACCTGGTGATTTAGTTGATTCAGGAGAGTTTTGTCAGGTGGATAGCGGTATCTTTGCCACTGTTTTCTGATACTATTTCTTTGCTGTATAATTTTTCTAAGTGCAGAGCTGGTAG
The DNA here is from genome assembly GCA_000611955.2 of Stegodyphus mimosarum. Taxonomy (NCBI): domain Eukaryota; kingdom Metazoa; phylum Arthropoda; class Arachnida; order Araneae; family Eresidae; genus Stegodyphus; species Stegodyphus mimosarum. Next base: position 64,697 of record KK113738.1, read on the forward strand.
TTTTTTTCCGTTGATATGAAGTGGTGCTATTTGCATCCAGTGCTTCTTTCAGATCTCTTGCAAATGTGTCTGCCAGAGCGTCTAACTCTTAACCCGTGTGTACCGTTGACAAAGATTAACTGGTATGATGAAGAGAAACCAGAGAAGCGACGAAGAGTCAGCCATGTTTTTCTGTTACTATCTTTAAAACAGTTACTGTTGCCTTCTCCAGATTGGCTGAGATATTTCCTCCTTTCTCCAATCGGTCACGTAATTCATGCCTGAAACCCTCGCCTTTGCTCGTAAATGTACCTATAAATCATTTACTTAGAGCACCGTTTCCATTCAGACTGTTTATATTACAGGAAATTCTCATGTATCATTTTAATTTCTGTAATTTTACAAAACGTTTGTCTGTAAAGAACGACTTTTTTTTTACAGTTTGTCTTATTATTTTTAAAACGATATAAATTTCGACTTGCGGCTCTCGAACGTTCATAAAATCTGTTATGCTGCTCCCATCGTCTTGAAGTTTGGCCATCCCTGCGCTATAAGATAGACGGATTTTCTTAATCTCTATAGAATATACTTTCGATATTCATCTGTTGGAGCAAATGCATGCAGAGATTTGCCATCAAATTAGAAAAAAAAAGCTGGATTATTGGCCTATATATATATATTATATTATATTCTTGGGCTTACTGATAAACTTTTAGAAATTTTTCATTATGTGAATATTTCTGAAAAGTAGTGAGAAAATTTGTTGATTTCATAGTTTGCTAATAGGCATGATGCAGTTCCTAACGTAAGGAGAATAACTTAAAACAGAGGTTCAGTTCTTAAAAGTTTCTCATTTATTGAGTGGTATGGGTCTTCATTTAAGAGCTTGATGACACACTCTTAAACTTTTATAAGGGCTCATACCATATACCACCATAAATAGGATTTCATTTTTATGGACAAAAGTCTGTGAACTAAGAACACAGCCCGTGTAAAACTTTTGTCGGTAGGTGTCGTCTCTGCCATTCTTAAATTCTGCTGCACTATGCCTACACAATTTTTGCCATTTCTAAATTCTACCTGATTCTACCATCGGGCCTGATATCCGGACTTCAACAAATGTCTTGTAAAGTAATTTTTTTTCCCTTTTGGATTAAATTAAAGAATGTAGAATTTAAAACTCAAGTTATCATTCGTCATGAGTGACGCTATAATACATTTTTCTCTTTTTGTGTTCGCAAAATTTTACGAAATTAAAAAAAGAAAAAAAAGGCTTGCTATAGATGAAATAGTTTAATGTTGCGAAAAATTAAATTTATATGCAGAGTTTCCTTAGCATTTACAGAATAATATTCGAAATACTACTTATGGGTTTAATATTTATTGATTTGGAATTTTGGAGAAAATAGAACAAAATGATTGATTGAAAAACTGTTGACAGAGGAGAATCAAACATTTTATATTGAGAATCAAACTTTTATCTTCCAAGCAAATTGGGCTCTAAACTAACAATTCTTAATCTTTTATGCTTCAATTACCCGAGGAAATACGTTCATAACTGACGTACTACTTGTTTGCACAGATCATTACACTATAGTCGTAAAGTATCATAAATATTTAGTGATTGATGATCTATTTATTATTTGAATAGTTTCAAAATACTTTTATTTACTTTATGTATCAAATTAAAATCGTCCATGTCATGACATTTCTTTTTCTTTTTTTATACCATCAAAATATTACAATATTTTTTTAAATTATGCATATTAAACTGAAATTTTTTTTATTTCTGCTATAGTTTATATTTATAACAGCACTGAAATTATGTCTATATACATAGTAAAAGTCAAAAGGAGAATCTTATGTCTCACACTGAAACTTCAACAACTAGAAATTATTTATCGTACAAGGAAAGCAAACAATCAAAATTCACTGATTTTGCCCGAAATCTGATTAATTAAAATAAGGACGTTAAAGTAAATATGTGTACAATATGAGGGCACGAACAATAAGCAAAGAAATCGCGGCTAAACTTTTAAGTAACTTCATATTATTTAATTATCCTTTAAGTTGAATTCTTTTCATGGCATTGGGCTAAATTGTAAGCACTACAAACATCTTCGAGTCCCGAAATCATTGGCTGAATTGGTTCTTCCTCTGTTGGTTCCTAGCCATTAGGTAAATTGGTTCCTCAAACTCAGACATGAATATTTAAGTTATTCTCTATGTCCATTGCTTAGAAGTAAAGCCTGGCTTAGAGTTTCTTGAACTGTGGTTTGGGGTCGTAGAGCGGAATGTCAGCTTCCATTATTAAGCCCAAAAGGAATTTGTTGAGCTATCAAGTGACTCAACACTTGAAATTCCACAAAAAGAAGAGTTATTCATGATTATGTATTATAAAGAGTCCTTATTTAGTGTTAATTTATCCGGTGCGATAAACTTTACTATCTACATGAATGGAAACATGGTTATTTCCAAGCTGTTGCATGTTAACGTGTTTGATTCTGTAATTAGAAACGGCTAAGGTAACAAATAGACTACTAGTCATCTAGAATGTTGTACTACGAAGACCTAGAAGGGGCATGCAAATAATTAGAGTTGCAGTGCAAATACAACTCATGTGCGCCAGTATCGCCGACGCACATGAAGAAAGAATAAAAAACAGCCAATGAAATTTGCATTCCTATCACTTTTTATGGACTTCATAGATCTTTGTAGTCCCTACCTAAAAATTTTTATTCCTTTGCTTTCTATTTGTTCAACAGATGGCGTTACAGTAGTTGCTTTCGTTTATATTTCATCTGTTTAAGCGGCTTATTTTCGGTTAAATGGCGTCAATTACTTTTTCTGCTAGGAGAAAAAGGACCCGTTTGAGATGTTTTTGAAACACGAGGAGTTTTGTACAAACTGAATGTCATTCTAAACATAAAACTTGGCTAACTTTGGAAATCACTGTTATTGCACAACGCTAGAAATAAGTACTTTTGAGTTGAAAAACAGCATAATGGATTTACAATGCAAACTGCACAAAGTTTATGTAAATGATTTGTCTTGTCGTTTGCTGCTTTTAAATAAGAATTTTTTCACATGGGCACTGAAAAAAATTAATAAAAAGCAGACCAGTCGATTCGTAAACAAATCGGGGTCGGTATGAACGGCGAAAAGAAAGTTGTAAAGCAATTAAGAAAAAAAAGAAAATTCACAGAAATCAATAAAATAAAGAACTTAACATTATTTCCACTAGCTTCGGTCCACCAAACTCGACATATATATGTATGTCTTTTTTACCTCTTCTCTGCTACTCCAGATCATTCAAGCAAATCATCCCGCTATTTGATATTTCTCAAGCAGCACATCGCAACGTGCCCAGAATTAATGTTTTGCTGTGCTTTTCTGCAACAGGGCTGGAAAACAGTTCTATTATATAGATTTTCCCTATGTTTCTTCATTCTCGGTTTCCCTTTTTCTGATTAAATTTAATATATTTTTTCCCTATTTTTCACCCGCATTTCGTGCTATCATAGATTTATTGACCAAACGTGTACTTTAAGATTATTGATAAAAACCACTCTTAAAGGTAGAAGGTCTGCTTCCGGTCTCATTTTGTTATCCGGAAAGGAAGATTAAAAATAGAAAATTCAGTTTCTTTGGTGTCTTTATAATTTTTCTAGACCTGAGCTTTTTTACTTGTGACTGTATCTAAGCAAATGAGTAAAAAAGCATTTTGTCAGAATTTGAAGTATGGTATTTTGATTCTTACAGAATTTATATCAAATAAATGTAGTACATTTCGTAAATAAATTGCGAACGCTATACGAAGGCAAATTCAACGGGAATATTATAGGCGTATTTGTAATAAGCACTAAGTAACTGGGTTAATTTAAGACTGTATTATCTTTTCCCACTATACTTGCTCCATAAGTAAGATAATTTAGTTAACAAAAGATGGTATAGACCTCGAGGTTTTCGCTGAAGAAAAAATTAGTATGAAGGAGGGCAAATTGGCAGAACTCTTACGACTTTCAGTACCTGACCACATTTTGTTAGCTAAATAAAATATTTTCTGAAATTAGAGCTGAAGCCGTCTTAAAATAGAAAGTTTTTTTTTTAACTTCGTAGTTGTTGTTACTCATGCTCACTTGTCTGACAAAGTCAGCCCAAGCCCACGAGAATTCTCGTGTCAAGGAGCGCAAGATTACGCCTGTCGTTGAGCACCTAACAGGAGACAGTGCGATTTGGCTCATTTCACTCCCGATGTACTTGCTTCGGCAGTACATATACTAAAATTGGAACGATACAGAGAAGATTAGCATGGCCCCTGCGCAAGGATGACACGCAAAATCGTGAAGCGTTCCACATTTTTTTAACTTATTTTTACTCTGTTTCATCTGACAAGTTCCAACGCGTCGACTGTGGGTACGAAGGTCTCACTCTCCTCTCCATCCAGAATTTTTCAAATTCTCAACCAACCAAGCACCAACGTTATGGTAGGAAAGTTATGTTTCTTTTCCCACGCGTTATACACAGGATGTGGCTTTTGCCAAGGCCCCTGTTTTTCATGTGCTTCGCACCTGAGCCTTCAGCCCCCAATTTTGATGGAGAGCCCCCTGGGGGAACGGGTCTGAGGGTCTCCCACCCCTCTCCCCTTCCACCAAACCACATGAGGGAACTAACTTTGTAGTTGTAGTCCTAAGCGTATTATTTAGTCAGTGCTTTGTTTCTGAGGGATTGATTGATTCGTTATTTGGATCATGGCAAAGTGCGTAAGGACTATCTGACTTCAGGATTTTAAAAATCTACCATTTCTCTAGTAAAAAATTTTAAAGTTAAAAAACAAGTAATAAGATCGTATACTGATATTTTAATTGATATTTTAATCCTTGCTTTCCCCTCTGAAATGCTCTTCTAGACTGATTTTATCTGCTTTTACATACTTTCGCGTGTGTTACGACTAACATACAGTATTTTGGCGAATGGGTTTGGATTTATTAGGTATGGCACAGCATACTATAATAGTGTGCTTTATCATATCTAAATTATACATCTCTATACGTCTGTCTGATTAACGGCAGAGATGCTTTTGCGGAGGATGTTTTTAAGCTGTATACATAGGCAAAACCTATGTTTGTGTTAATGTGAACATAGGAAAACAACGAAAATTTCTGTGTTTCCAATCAATTCTCCAGAATATGAGACTGGGTCGAACTACGAATGTTTAGCAGGCTTTGTCGCTCGGCCACTGGTGGACGCATGTTTGATAGAATTCCGAATACCTTAGTTTTTGGTACTGATTAAATATTACTGAAACTGTAAGTAGTTTTTTAATCACTCTAAGTTGAAGAAACGTCTGAAGTTATCATTACTTCCTTCTACGAAGTAAAAAGGAAGTACTGCATCAATAATCGCGAAAAATTTCGGGTATCATATTTCAACGAAAATATGCATTTTGACTGCTATCGAATGCAGTTTGACGATGGAGTGATATCCGTACGTAAGGACAGAATAAAGAACTCTTCCCCCCCAAATTTATAAAACTGATTTAAAATGGATTCTGAAGAGATTTTTCGGGACATCTGTGCGTGCGTATGTATGTATGTATGTATCTTACATAACTCAAAAACAAGTAGCCTCAGAACGTTGAAATTTTGTATATAGGACTGCTATAACATGTAGATGTGAACCTCCTATTTTGGTTGCAATCGGCCGCACCAAAAGTATATAAATATATGTGTATATATCCACTCTGTTACTCGGATCAGTGAGCTCAGTTTTTATTCTTATATGTTGGTAAATTGTGCATTTTTTGCTTTAAAAATGATTGAATTATGCTGTTTTTATCTTCCGGTTAAGGTTTTAATGCCCTTAGTAAATCTGCATGGAAGATTTGTAGAATTATCAACAATTTAAAAGTTGTTTAAGTGCAGCTAAGCCTAATTTTTGTTTATGGTAGGAGCCATATTTGTTTACATTTCCAACTTAGCAGAATAGTGGATTTGTTGCCAATCTAGAGAAACTAAGCTTCACAACAACAAAGATAACACCTTTTATTATTGGGAATTAAATCATGTTTAATCCATTCTGAAATTTATTCGAGGAAATACGTGTTTAAGATTTACTTCGTAATTATTAATAGATATTTTGAGTTTTTATGTGTTTTTGCCTTGTCACGAAGTGAGAACTGAATTAATTGCATGAGAAATGCGTCTTTGAAAAACCGTTTATTTTTATTGTTTTTTTAATTTCTTTTAAGCATCATTTTAGATTTATTATAGTATTTGAAGAGAACATGGGGCAACGATTAGATAAATCTTCAGATGATATACATAATTTTTGAGCATTCTGAGTTATAAAATGAATGAGATGTAACGCTGTTACGTGAAGCTAGCGCCAGAGTGTCGCTGTGGTAAACAAATATAGTGAATTTTAAAGAGTGCATTTATTCTATTATGGTTTATACCCTACCGATGAAGTAGATTTAATTCAATCCAATAAGTTTAAATGAAATGAAAATGCGTATAATTTAATATTCCGTACAAGGAAGTCATGTGGTGTATATATCAGATTTATTACCCTGAGGCAGTGAACGTTTTAGTAGATATATTACTAGGTTTTAATTACGATTATTTATCTGTGTGCCATAAATATTAACTAAGCCCCATGACACATGAAAGCATATCCAATAATTTTAGTGAGCTGAGAGAAATACAAGTTTCTGGAAGCTGATATTTTACATTTGTACTGAAAATGTCAATTAATTAGTTGTTTGTAAGAAAAAAGGTGGAAATTTAGATTCTCCGTAAATACAGTGGATGCTTAGGATATTTGTAAATTTTCTCTTGTTTAAAGTAAATACAAGTTAGTTTCCTTGTGACGGTCCTCCGCAAAAGCATTCTTTCTAGGGCAGATAACCTCTTTGTTTTGCCATAACGTAGTAAATAATTAAACAAGCATTCTGAAAAGGATAAATAAAATTTAAAAATATTTCTTCGATCGCAATTATTTTTACTTTTATTATCTGTATATAATAAGTATTATATTCTTCCTTTTTCTCTTCTCTTTCTTTTCCGTGGATGGATACTTGTTCGTTAAACTTATAAGGTATTTCTCCCGCCTTCTTCGCATGCCTTCGTGGTGTAGTGGTCTGCATGCTCGACGCGTAAACGAGAGGTCCCTGGTTCCATTCCCGGCGAAGGCGTTGCTCCTTTTTCATGTCTCCTGCATTCAAATAACCTACTGTCTCTACAAACTTCGTCAGAAATGACTAGATTCATACGTTATTTAACCGTCTCATTACCGAGAAAGCAATCTATAGGGGAGGGAAAAGGAAGATAATATAGCAACCAAACATTACGTGGAGGTATACCATCCAGCCTGGCCAGCCTTCTTTTATATCGTCTTCTCTTTTGACATTTCTGTATATGTCGTATGATATATAACATTATAAATTTAGAAAAAAAAAAAAAAGGTTCGTTACTATCCCTTTATAGGTTTCTCTTAGTTTCTAGAATACGTAAGTCTAAAATACTACTGCATAATAACAGGCACATAGCCCGGTAATAGCATAATAAGAGATATCCTGGGCGCCTGAGCATCCCTCCCTTCCCTCATGTCGCTGAATTATGTCAAAAAAACGTAGAAATTTAAAACTTTTGATGGTTAAAAAGTATAATTTTATTTTGAATTATCAACGGCTTTCAAATTTTGGCATTTCTCAGAGAAAATACTTCAGTTTTCCAGAAATTCAACTGATTAGCAAAGATTTTATGTAAAGCTCTACGACTTTGTTCTTAACGCAAATCTGAAAAGATAACTGAGAGCAAACAAAGCATAAATCCTATGTAGCCAGGAAATCTGACCCTGAAGTGAAAAGAATCCTTTTCTTACTCTGCGACGCTTAAGGTTATAGAAAATATAATCCTCTTCACGATTTTTGGGGGTCCATGGTCTTTTTTCGTTGTCTTGAAAATTTAGCTTTAGGAAATTTAGTTGAACATTCCCTGTTTGATAAAATATTTTGGAAGTAAATAGAGAATTATATTTGGCACGATTTCTCATTAGTTACTTTTAGATCCATTAGGTTAGGTTATTCAATTATGGCAAAGCACACGAGGGCTATCTGCCTAAAGGGAGGGATGCCTTCGTGGAGGATGTTCTAAGGGAAACTGGCTCGTATACACGTTACACATGGGGAAAACCACGAAAACGCCCATGCAGCCAGCCCGTTTAGTTCCATTAAATCGTCTTTATATTTCAATTATGCCAATACACATAACAATCGTATAAAAAACCGCTTTTAGTTTAAGCAAATATTGTGAGTTTCAATCAGTTTAGAGCCCTGAATTCTATTTTGTAAACAAGTTTTTTAAACATTTATCTTATAGAGTCTCGTATTTTTAGGTAACATAAACTAAAGAGCTTTCAAACGTCTGTATGAGGCATTATCCTCAGGTCTTGTTGACGACAAGAAATCAGGAGAAGGGAGCAAAGAACCATTTATTCAATCACATATAGTTGAACAGGTGGCCCTACTTAGGCTTACATAAACCCAACAGTTCTGCCTTAACCGAAACAGGTAATGTCGAATTTAAAATAAAATCTAATTAAATTACCCTAACGGATCACAGGATAAATTATCGCGCAGAAAGGCTCTGATTCGTAGAAGCTGGCGGAAACAAGCCTAATGAAGAAGCACAGAGTGAAATCGCTAGTAATTCAAAGTAACAATGTTGCCTTCAAGCAGACATAACACGCTCTAAAATCACCTTCCAAAAGCTTCGCTTAAATAACACTTCTTTTTACCTTAATTTCAATACACGCGTGCTATTTGATTAGCATTCTGGCTGGAAAGCGTGGGTGAAAACGAGACGGAAAGGAAACTTGCTTTATCTAAAAAATAACTGTTAGTCAAAATAAATAAATCTCCACAATCTTTCTTTTACCTTCTTCGAATTCAAACTTTTTTAAGTAAATGTAATATAAAGTTCTAGTAAATTTACGTGTCCTTGGCTACTAGATCCTTAAGGATGTATCTAACGACTATTTACTGTGCGTCTGTAGTAAAACAAGTATAGTAACAAATGCTGTAAAACGCACCAGCTTTTAAATTTTTGAAAATTCAGCGTTTTCGCATTTTAAAGAAATTTTCTACGCGTTTGGAAAGAATCTGACAAAAGTTTCTCTCCTTTTTGTTGTCATAAATTAACTTCTTTTTTTGGTAAACTGCACATTAAACCGAAGTTCATTCATAATATTTAGTAAAATGCAGTCATAGATTAGCATTAATCTTGAACTAATGACGCATGCAGACGGGACTCTCATGTTTCTTCTTTAGGTCGATCAGTGGTTGAATGGCTAAAGAGAGAAACGATGGTTTTCGGGCTTCATTTCCATTTGGAATGTCTGGCTGCTTGAGTTTTCCAGGATTTTCTTCATTTTCAACATAGATATGTCTGGTTGCTCTTTTACTTTACTGATGAGCCTCAATTCAAATCCCAGAGAAAGCATAGGTGTTTGTAAACGTATAGTGTCTGTGTGGAAAAGAATCACTCAAAATACACTGCGAGCCGAAAGTCATCTTGAGAGATTGATTGTAGGAAAAGAGGCCAAGAAAACCCTACGATTCCCTCCGAAATAGCCCCTCAAAACTAGGGCGGGACTATATATGCACGACCAATGGTGAAATTCTGTGTTCCTCCCACTTCTGCCTGTATCTGCTCTTTTGACTAATTTTAAGTACAGCACAATATTTAAGTTGTGTCTGAAGCTACGTGTAAACCAAAAAGCGAAGTTACTAATTAATTAGAGATAAAATCATCGGTTACCCTGTCAGGACTGAGTGTTCTGTGCGTATTTTTGGCAGACATCTTGAAGTAACTCCTTAAAGTCCTAAAGACCTGATCTGGAACAGGGAGCTGAAATCAGCTATGTTCTGGTGTAGATACTATGATATACGTCGTATAATAACTGCACTTGGAAGGGATTTAAAATCCTCTTTTATTAAATCAATATTATTTACAATTTACTTCCCAACTCGGGAGGGATACAGAAAGTAAAAGACCACACTTGGGCCTAAATTAACAATCAGATAAATTTAAACTAAAACTAAATAGAAATTTAACTGATCTTTGCTCACAGAGCTCTTCGCAGAGTTGGCCTCTAACTAAATGGTGCGTAGCAAGAATTACTAATACTAGCGCACTTGGATTTATTTCAATAAGCAATCACGTAGTAAGCACTATGGCTTAGAATTTATCTGCTAGCTGGTCAGGCGAACGTCGAACAGAATGACCGTGATCTGAGACTAAAAGCTCTCTCACTCTGAGAGGTTTCTACCTCTGGTTTAAATAGTACTTGGCT
>KK113738.1:76548-100216 GCA_000611955.2 Stegodyphus mimosarum
AAAAAAAAAAAAAAGGTTCGTTACTATCCCTTTATAGGTTTCTCTTAGTTTCTAGAATACGTAAGTCTAAAATACTACTGCATAATAACAGGCACATAGCCCGGTAATAGCATAATAAGAGATATCCTGGGCGCCTGAGCATCCCTCCCTTCCCTCATGTCGCTGAATTATGTCAAAAAAACGTAGAAATTTAAAACTTTTGATGGTTAAAAAGTATAATTTTATTTTGAATTATCAACGGCTTTCAAATTTTGGCATTTCTCAGAGAAAATACTTCAGTTTTCCAGAAATTCAACTGATTAGCAAAGATTTTATGTAAAGCTCTACGACTTTGTTCTTAACGCAAATCTGAAAAGATAACTGAGAGCAAACAAAGCATAAATCCTATGTAGCCAGGAAATCTGACCCTGAAGTGAAAAGAATCCTTTTCTTACTCTGCGACGCTTAAGGTTATAGAAAATATAATCCTCTTCACGATTTTTGGGGGTCCATGGTCTTTTTTCGTTGTCTTGAAAATTTAGCTTTAGGAAATTTAGTTGAACATTCCCTGTTTGATAAAATATTTTGGAAGTAAATAGAGAATTATATTTGGCACGATTTCTCATTAGTTACTTTTAGATCCATTAGGTTAGGTTATTCAATTATGGCAAAGCACACGAGGGCTATCTGCCTAAAGGGAGGGATGCCTTCGTGGAGGATGTTCTAAGGGAAACTGGCTCGTATACACGTTACACATGGGGAAAACCACGAAAACGCCCATGCAGCCAGCCCGTTTAGTTCCATTAAATCGTCTTTATATTTCAATTATGCCAATACACATAACAATCGTATAAAAAACCGCTTTTAGTTTAAGCAAATATTGTGAGTTTCAATCAGTTTAGAGCCCTGAATTCTATTTTGTAAACAAGTTTTTTAAACATTTATCTTATAGAGTCTCGTATTTTTAGGTAACATAAACTAAAGAGCTTTCAAACGTCTGTATGAGGCATTATCCTCAGGTCTTGTTGACGACAAGAAATCAGGAGAAGGGAGCAAAGAACCATTTATTCAATCACATATAGTTGAACAGGTGGCCCTACTTAGGCTTACATAAACCCAACAGTTCTGCCTTAACCGAAACAGGTAATGTCGAATTTAAAATAAAATCTAATTAAATTACCCTAACGGATCACAGGATAAATTATCGCGCAGAAAGGCTCTGATTCGTAGAAGCTGGCGGAAACAAGCCTAATGAAGAAGCACAGAGTGAAATCGCTAGTAATTCAAAGTAACAATGTTGCCTTCAAGCAGACATAACACGCTCTAAAATCACCTTCCAAAAGCTTCGCTTAAATAACACTTCTTTTTACCTTAATTTCAATACACGCGTGCTATTTGATTAGCATTCTGGCTGGAAAGCGTGGGTGAAAACGAGACGGAAAGGAAACTTGCTTTATCTAAAAAATAACTGTTAGTCAAAATAAATAAATCTCCACAATCTTTCTTTTACCTTCTTCGAATTCAAACTTTTTTAAGTAAATGTAATATAAAGTTCTAGTAAATTTACGTGTCCTTGGCTACTAGATCCTTAAGGATGTATCTAACGACTATTTACTGTGCGTCTGTAGTAAAACAAGTATAGTAACAAATGCTGTAAAACGCACCAGCTTTTAAATTTTTGAAAATTCAGCGTTTTCGCATTTTAAAGAAATTTTCTACGCGTTTGGAAAGAATCTGACAAAAGTTTCTCTCCTTTTTGTTGTCATAAATTAACTTCTTTTTTTGGTAAACTGCACATTAAACCGAAGTTCATTCATAATATTTAGTAAAATGCAGTCATAGATTAGCATTAATCTTGAACTAATGACGCATGCAGACGGGACTCTCATGTTTCTTCTTTAGGTCGATCAGTGGTTGAATGGCTAAAGAGAGAAACGATGGTTTTCGGGCTTCATTTCCATTTGGAATGTCTGGCTGCTTGAGTTTTCCAGGATTTTCTTCATTTTCAACATAGATATGTCTGGTTGCTCTTTTACTTTACTGATGAGCCTCAATTCAAATCCCAGAGAAAGCATAGGTGTTTGTAAACGTATAGTGTCTGTGTGGAAAAGAATCACTCAAAATACACTGCGAGCCGAAAGTCATCTTGAGAGATTGATTGTAGGAAAAGAGGCCAAGAAAACCCTACGATTCCCTCCGAAATAGCCCCTCAAAACTAGGGCGGGACTATATATGCACGACCAATGGTGAAATTCTGTGTTCCTCCCACTTCTGCCTGTATCTGCTCTTTTGACTAATTTTAAGTACAGCACAATATTTAAGTTGTGTCTGAAGCTACGTGTAAACCAAAAAGCGAAGTTACTAATTAATTAGAGATAAAATCATCGGTTACCCTGTCAGGACTGAGTGTTCTGTGCGTATTTTTGGCAGACATCTTGAAGTAACTCCTTAAAGTCCTAAAGACCTGATCTGGAACAGGGAGCTGAAATCAGCTATGTTCTGGTGTAGATACTATGATATACGTCGTATAATAACTGCACTTGGAAGGGATTTAAAATCCTCTTTTATTAAATCAATATTATTTACAATTTACTTCCCAACTCGGGAGGGATACAGAAAGTAAAAGACCACACTTGGGCCTAAATTAACAATCAGATAAATTTAAACTAAAACTAAATAGAAATTTAACTGATCTTTGCTCACAGAGCTCTTCGCAGAGTTGGCCTCTAACTAAATGGTGCGTAGCAAGAATTACTAATACTAGCGCACTTGGATTTATTTCAATAAGCAATCACGTAGTAAGCACTATGGCTTAGAATTTATCTGCTAGCTGGTCAGGCGAACGTCGAACAGAATGACCGTGATCTGAGACTAAAAGCTCTCTCACTGAGAGGTTTCTACCTCTGGTTTAAATAGTACTTGGCTCTACTTCAAATTAGCATAAGCTGAAAACGCGCGCTTTTTCTGACGGGGAGTTGAAACTGAGAAGAGATAGAAAGATTTAAATTAAAATAAAACTTTGTTAGTTTAACTAAAACCTTACAACCCTGCTGAGACTTTAGGTATTTTTTTTAAAGCAGGAGTGATGAAAAATCTGAATTGTTAAAATCTGGCAAAGAAATAGCGTAAAAGTTTTAAGTACACATTTTGAATACATATACTGTAGAGACATTAGGATTTTTTGATGCTGAGAGACGTGAAAAATGATCAATGCCTTCTCCGGGACGTCAACCACAGATCTCTCAAATACGCGTCGAGAGTGCTGACCACTACACCACGAAGGCATGCTAAGAAGGCGGGAGACGCACCTTATCTACTCCCCATTTTAAAGGACGACTGGGGATTAGGGAACCCAATCGCCAAATCCTGGTGGGGGAGTATCATTATGCAACACCTTTTGTTTTGTTCGGGCCCCACTGTAGAGATATTAGGTATTTTTTGAAAGCAGGAAAGCTGAAAAATGAGCAATGCCATCGCCAGGACTCGAACCACGGAACTCTCGAATACGCGATGAGCGTGCTCACTACACCAAGAAGGCATGCTCAGAAGGCGGAAGAAATATCTTACAACAGGTAGTTCAGAATATTTTTCTGTAAGATGAGTTATTCGGATTTCTGTTATGATGGAAACAAAATCTTTATAGTTTATATTTAGTAATAACTCATCCTTCCCTGAACTATGCAAAGTTTGGATATTATCTACGAGAATTTGTAAGAAAACTTTATTAGTGGAATACAATGCATGAACTTTGAGGTTCAGGATTCTACGCTTAAACTTCAAGATCTTGTTCGCTTAAGAAATATTAATCTCCCTGTTATAATTTTACAAACAATAAGGCAGTTATTCAATTGTTTATTTTACATGACAATAGCAACTCCGTAAAAATTGTTCATTTTATGATGCCGAAAGAATTTTTTTTGCAACAAAAAAAGTGCTAGAAAATATATTGGCCATCATTGATATAGAATATATTTGTTTAACTATCATTGGTTTAGTTTCGTTTCAGAATTAAACACCTATAAAAATTTATATAAGCGTATATTTTATGACGTTCTTTTAATTAATTAGCTCAAAGGGGCGTAGCTCAGAAGGGCTATTATTCTCAAAACGGCATTTTGTGGCATTTCATTATAAACAGCGAATCACTTTTTAAATTGTTGCCATCGAATATTATTGTCCTGTATTATATTTAAAGAAATTAAATAATGGAGAATCTGCATGAATGTATGTATGTTTCTCGCATTGTGAAAAAACAATAGTATCTAGAGCCATCAAATTTTGAATAACGTTATCGTCCACCCGAACATAGGCATCTCGAAGTCCGAATTTTGAATTTAGGATTTGTTTTATTATCTATTTCCTATTTTGTAAAACTTTAAAGAATTTTTGGTTAACAGACTCGACGATTTCAAAGCGATCAATGGCAACACTGGGGGAAAAAAAATCTAAATTCTAAATTTGGGTTTCTATATGCCCATATTCGGGTGGAAACGAACGTTATTCCAAATTTGATGGCTCTAGGTACCGTTGTTTTATTACAATGCGAGAAACACATATACATTTATGCAGATACTTCGCTATTTAATTTCTTTAAATATAATACAGGGCTCTAATATTTCGTGGCAACAATTTGAAAAGATTTATAGTGAATCAACGCAAAATGCTAAAACGAAATTAATAGTCCTTCTGTAAAATTGCCCCTTTGGACTAAAAATTTATCGCCACAGCGCAAGAGAGTTTATCGGAAATTCTAAAGATATGCTGTTTTTAAATATTTTGTAATATTGCTGATGAATTGAATTTTATGTCATTGTGAAGAAGTGGTTCGTTTATGTGGTAAGTGGGAAGAAGATTAAATTAGTTATCGATTAATTTCTTAACACCTATTTGGAAAATCATCATACTGTGCATTATCTGCACAGTTTATTGACTAAGTGAAGAAACTTACTTGATAGCTGTCTTTTGATGAATATGATTAATTAAACTATGATAGAAACTGTAATAACAATTGGTAAATTTCTAATATCATGTGCATCGAGTTGCATCTAATATTGCTTAATTCAGTGAATATAGATCAGTGTATATTTTTCAATTTATGAAAATAAAAAATAGAATAATTTCTAATATTGTGCTTGAAATTTCACTTTGATTTTTAATGTCTCAGGTTAAGGTAATTGTGTGCTAAATTTAATTCTTAAAACATACTAGAAGGCAATTACTACAGATTTCTACTTATCACATTTGTTATTAGTAGTAGATTAGTAGTGTAATTGACGTATTGTAACATTTATAAGTAAACTAGCTTATTAGTAGTGTAACTGGCTTATGTATTATTTGGCTTGTTTACGCCCAATACCAATTGCTACTACTCACATACGTACATTGTAAAACTATTTAAAGAAGGTCATTAAGTATTTGAAAATCAAACTTGCAATGAATATCTACTAATTCGAGTTGCCACAAACGGAAAATTCTTAGCAAATCAATATGGTAATAAAAACGCAGTTATAATTAACAAAAACAAATGATAAAATTAATGCATACTTAAAAATATAATTTTAATTTATTATTATATTATTTTTAATTTATTATTATGTTAAATTTTTATTCCTTTATTCGGAAAAACAATGATAAAAATAAGTAAGGAACATTATTTTAACGTTTTATGTGTTACATTTATTTATTAAATATCATGTTCCTCGCACTTAAACCTTAAAATTCAATTCAACAGCAATATCACAAAATATTTGAAAAGAGCGTATCTTTAGAATTTCTGATACACTGTCTCGCGCGCTGGAGATAAAAATGTTTTTTTCCTACAGTGTTGCCATTGTTCGCTTTAAAATCGTTGAGTCTGTTAATCAAAAATTCTTTAAAGTTTTACAAAATTTGAAGTACAAAATAAAACAAATTCTAACTTATATATATTTGGAAGCTCGAACATACGCTTCCAGATGCCCATATTCGAGCAAAGGCTTACGTTATTCAAAATTTGATGTCTCTAGGTGCCGCTGTTTTCACAATGCGAGAAACATACATACATTTATGCAGATTCTTCTTTATTTGATTTCTTTAAATATAATGCAGGGCTCTAACATTTGGTGACAATAATTTGAAAAGTGAAACGATGTTTTATAATGGACGATGCGAAATGCCAAAACGATATTAATAGCCCTTCTGGTTAAATTGCCCCTTTGCGCTAAAAACTCAACTTTTTGGTCCACAATAACAAATTTTGTGATAGGTTTCTAACAAGAAATACGAAGTTTTTTATGGCCTGAACAGGGTCGGGGTTAGCTTTTTGGAAGCCCCGTGAAAATTCTGAGACTCCCCAATTCTGCTGTCCAGTTCCTTCCTAAATGACAAAGCAAACAAAAAAAAACAAAAACAAACAAACAAAAAAAACAAAAACAAACAAACAAAAAATTGTCCCTGTAAGTCAGATTAGGGCGACCGCTCCATTTGCACCGGCTCTGGCGCTGAAATAACAGGAAATAATGATATGCTATAAGCAAAAATAATTAGTTTAAAATTTCTGAAAATTATTGGTTTTGAAATTTTCACTAAACTGCCTGCGATGTTTTTAATTAAACGCTAATTTGTATATATTCTTAGAGCATTTAGCTCAAATAATGTGGTAAAATCACAAAACGTGTTTACATGTGCAATGCTTCTAACCTACTTTCAGAAAACGAACATCAGGGTATTAGTTAGAAGATGTATGTATTCGTGAGAACATTAATATAAAAGAAGATGAATTCTATATATCACAATGTATTAAAATACAGAAGTGAAAAAAACTTTTTTTATAACTAATTAAATTAAATTTAATGAATTTAGTTTAAAAATTAAAGTGAAATGTTGATTTTTTGGGCAAAGGTTTGAAATTGAAGTATGTAAAAAATTAACCTATTTTAAATAAGTTTCGTTTTAACAAACGGGCCCGCTCCAGATTCAGGGTTGATTATCCCCCGAATAAACGTCTTTGATTTTAGCTTGTTACTGATTATTATGTCACACCAGTTTTGAGGTTTTGATAGATACAAAACGCTCTCATTTTCCATCCGCCTGTTTCACAGTGACGATTAGGAGATACAGAAATAAAAGGTCTTTTTCTTTTCATAACAACTCATATTTTTTGCAACAACGGTGACCATTTGTCGCCGTTAAGTGGCTTTCGTGAGCTGGCAAATAATTGCGCTCACGTGCTTGCTATGGGTACTCAACCACCTGTGACGCCGCAAAAGCGAGTGCACGTGACCATCGCGTTTTTGAAGCCCCGCAGAGCAACAGTTTGGTATATTAGTCAGTCGGGAAATTGCAGACCATTGAAAAGTCCTTTCTCACACCGAACTCTTTTTTGTTAAAAGAACCCGATTTGATTGGGACATTTGCCTTTGTCGAAAAGAGCAATGAAGTAGCTAATGAGAGAAAATGACAATTGAGTTTGACTGGACACGTTCCAGAAATTGATTTAAACCTCATTCGGCGTGATAAAAAATGTATAAAATATGATACTCTTTTTCCGAATACGTATTCATTGTAGGTGGCATTTCTCTTCGAACTGATGCAAAGCTTGATCCAAAATTAGGTTCGGATTAGAAATTAGGAATATGAACTTGAGAAATTGAATAAAACTACGAGCTTCTGGAGTAGAAATAACATCAGATTTAAAAAACAATCACCGAAACTTCGAGTGATCCCAAGCATTTCTTCAAATTGTGCTTGCTCATTTAGATCATTCTCTTCATTTGACAGTTCGAATGGGATACTAAATTGAAATCGTTTATCTCACACATTGGCGGGAAAGAATTCTTGTGTCTACGTACTTCTAACTGGCTACGGTGTATAAATGCAACACTACGTTCTTTCCCACATTTGGAATCTGGGTAAAATGATGTGGTTGGCAACATACCCTGAAAACTGGTGTCTGTGCCAGTACTTTTAGGAAAAGCTGCTTATTCCTTTTTAATAGTCTGTAATAATCGCTTTAGTAAAATACTGGACTTCTTTAGCTTATATTTTTTATGCATGCAGTATAATCTAGATTCTCCTAAGCGTTGAAGTGCAAATGTGATTAAGGACTACCTAGAATGCATCAAAGAATCATATTGGGCAGCAGAAGACTTTGCTGATGACAACAGCACTGTTCTAATATGCGCCACGCATTCTCTGTTGATTCTAATACGAGTCACGCATTCTGTAATTAGTTTTAATCTGTGAAGATTGCATTGGAGAGAGTATATAGAAATAGATTTAGTCAAATTAAGTTCACGGAATGATTTTTATTACTATTCTACGTTGACCTAAGCCAATAAAAGATCAGCATTTATACCATAAACATTCCGCCAAATAATATTCGAAATGCTCTTAAGAAAGCTTCAGTTTTCCTAAAATACAACAGGATCTGTTTCATGCCAAGAGACATACCCTACACTATGACCCCATCTCCTGAATTTTGGGTAGTCCATGCCAACAGTTTCATCCTGAAAGTCTTCCTTCATGTCCTTTACATGGACTAAAGTATTTCCATATTTAAAAAAATGTGCTTGCCTTTTCAAAAATACATAGAATTATAATATACTCTATTAAATTACCATTTATGGCGATTGTGTCGTTCTACATGCTGTTTGTTTTCGGTGGTCCAAGAGACTGGAAATAATGAACGTGCGAGGTCTGCACTGAAAGCGAGGCTCAATCTATCTACCTCTATATATATAACTCCGATTTCTGATATGCGTGAACTTTCGATGTCCGGAGTACGACCTCTGATTTTTGTGAAAAACATTCTAATCTCTTATAAGAAGATTAGTTTTCATTTTTAGTTTTATGAATTTTATGCTTAATTTTTATCTGGATGCGCAGCAACTTTTAGCCACAAGTTTTATTGCATATTTTTAATTTATAAGGTATTTTCTCCCATTTTCCAGCATGCCTTCGTGGTGTAACGGAAGAGCATTCCGCGCATTCGAGAAGTCCAGGTTCGATTCCCGGCGAGGGCATTGCTCTTCACTTTCCTGACATCGAAAATTTCTAAAATATTCTACAGCGGCACCCGAACTAAACGGTTGTGTACGATAATTCGTTATCACCAGAATTTGGCGACTGGATCCCATAACACCCAGTCGCCCTTTAAAAAGGAGAGTATATAAGGTATTTTCTTCCTTCTTCCGGCATGTCTTCGTGGTGTAACGGTAGCACACTCGGCGTGTTTATGAAAGGTCTAGATTCGGGTCGTGGTAAGGGCATTGCTCATTTTTCATGTCTCCCGCATAAAAAAAAATCTGATGTGTATATCACATGACTTCCTTGTACGGAGTATTAAATAATATGTAAATTTCCTACATTTCATTTAAACATATTGAATTAATAGTTAACGAATTTTGAATTAAATCTACTTCGTCGATACAGCATAAACTACAATAGAATAAGTTCACTATATTTATTTACCATAGCCACACTTCGGCGCTAGGTTCACTTAACAGCTTTACATCTCTTTCATTTTATAACTCAGAGTGAGCAAAAATTATAGCATCTGAAGAATTACCACGAGTTCTTTTCAAATACTATAATAAATCTAAAACGATGTACAAAAGAAATTAAACAAATAAAAAAGAAACAGTGTTTCACAGACGATTCAGCGCCGCTTACCTAATGCGCATGCGGTACTAATTAACTACTACAGTTCTCACTTCGCGGTAAGGCAAAAATACATAAAAATTCAAAATATTTTCATTAAAAATTGAAAGATATAGAAAAACATAAAACACCAAGTACAGTTAAAACAATTAAAAAAAACAATTTTTACAATTAAAATTACAATTTATCCGCAAAAACCGACTAATAACTTAAATGATAATTCCAGAATGAATCAAACATAATTTAATTCGCAATAATAAAAGAAGACGTTACTTTGTTGTTGCGAAGCTTAGTTTCTCTAGACTGGCAAAAAATCCACTATTCTGCTAAGCTTCAAATTAAACAAATCTGGCCGCTATCAGAACAAAAAATTAGGCTTAGTCACACTTAAAAAAACTTTTAAATTGCTGATAATTCCACAATTATTGCATGCAGGTTAACTAAGGGCATAAAAATCTTAACCGAAAGATAAGAACAACATAATTCAACCATTTTTAAAGCAAAAAATGCATAATTTACAAACTTATAAGAATAAAGAAACTAAGCTTACCGAACCAGAGTGGATATATACACTCACTTCCAAAAGTTAAGCACCGAAAGGAAAACGTTAATTTCCTGAATCAGAATTGAAGAGGATGCAATTCTCTGCAGAGGTCGATGGAAGTATGCAGATATGTTAGGTAATAGCCAATTGCGTTTTCATGTCAAGAAATATGCAAAAAAGGCAGTCTTATAAGAAGCCAGCTTTATGAAGGGTTACAGAAGTTGACTGTAAGTGCTGATAGAAGGTGTTTAAAACTTTCGTACAATTTGTTTTCAAGACATAGGTGTTTCTATGGCTTCCAGAAGACGAATGGAAGATTCTGAGCGCTGGCATGCTGTGGGGCGCATTAAAGCAGGACAGTCCATCACAGATGTTGCTCTCTTCTTCGGCGTTCATCTTTCTGTAATTTCACGTTTATGGAAACAATTCCAAACCACACAGACAGTTGTCCGAAAGCCCGTAGCCGGTCGCCCAAGGGTTGCAACCCTTCGCGGAAGATCGATATATTGCTATTGTAGCCAAACGGAATCGGGACTTCCACACGTGTGACATCTATGGTTACAGCGTCCATTGGTAAGGCGATATTTGCAGCTACTGTACGAAAATATTACATATGAGTGGAATGTACACCCGGGTACCTCGAGATTGTGTTCCTCTATATGTCCAATCAAGAGGGGCACGATTACAGTGGTGCCGGGCACGTCAATTGGAATGTGTCTGACTGGGGCAATGTCATGTTTACTGATGAGTCAAGATTTGCTCTGGAGCCAGATGACAAGCGTATAAGGATATGGCTTGAGCAACGAACACGCAATCAGTCCCAAAACATCACCGAACATCACGCATTCCGAGGTGGAAGCATTATAATGTGAGCAGGGATTTCATTAGGATACCGCACCGACCTGCACATCTTTAAACGGGGTCCTTTGAAGGCTGTCCGGTATCCAGATAAGGTCCTAGAACCCATTGTGAGATTGTACGCTGCAGCATTTGGCCCTACTTTTGTTTTAATGGACGATAACGCACGCTCCCATAGAGCTGACATCGTCGATGACTATATGGAGAGTGAAGGGATTGCGCGTATGGCGTGGCCAGCATATTCGCTCAACCTTAATCCCATAGAAAATCTTTGGGATGCTCTCGACCGGGCTGTATCTTCACGCTTCCCACCTCCAGCCACTCTTATTGACCTGGAAACTGCTCTACAAGAAGAATGGCGATTGCTTAATTCTGCGGTGGTTGACCACCTAACTGAAAGCATGGTCATAAGGTATAAACTTTGTATACAGATGAGGGGGGGATCATATACCCTATTAATGTACTTTTTTTTCATTTTATACATAATTCTGTTTAAGTCTCCAGTATGTCATTATCTGATAGCTTACAAAAATTTAATATTGTTTTCATTTCTGTATATAATTATTGATTTTGTTTTATGAATAAATATATATGCTACTTTCCTGGCGAAATTTGCGCCAATCAAAGCAGTATTTGTTTATTTTTTTGCGTTTTACATCTTCGTGCTTAACTTTTGGAAGTGAGTGTATATACATATATTTAGATACTTTTGGTGCTGCCGTTTGGAATCAAAATGCGAGGTGAACATCTACATGTTATAGCAGCCCTATATACAAAATTTCAGCGTTTTGAGGTTCCTCGTTTTTGAGTTGTGCAAGAAACATACATGCATACGTACGTACGTACGCACAGACGCCACAGAAAAATCTCTTCCGAATCCATTTTTAATCAGTTTTATAATTGTTTTCGGGGAAAAGATTCTTTTATTCTGTCCCTACGCAAAGATGTCACTCAAAAACATCGTTAAATTGCATTCGATAGAGGTCAAAATAGATATTTTCGTTGAAATATGGTACCCGAAATTTTTCGCGATTACAATACTTCATTTTTACTTCGTACAAGGAAGTAAAAACACCAATGACTCTACAAATTTAAAATAGGACTTACCAACGAATATGAGTTGTCTTGAAATTCTAATAATTATAACAGAAAAATGTAACAGTTTTTTCCACCCAGAAACCGGTTTCTTCTTTCTTTTTTAATTCTTCTAATTTTCTTTCTTAAATTTTTTTTAACACTTTCCTGCTTAATTTTCTCTCTTAACCAGCAGGTGAGCAATAAAATCGCTGGACTCGTAACCTATACTTCAACAGACTCGAATCCCGGCAAACGGTTTGACTGCGTTTCCGTAGTTTTCCCCATGTACAACGCTGATATGAGCCAGTTTTCTATTGAAACTCTCCACGAAGGCATCCCTTCCCGTAAGCAGATAGATCTCGAGTTGCTTTTGCTTAATTAGTGATCTTAATCTTTCTGAACTGCTGGAAAGTAACAAAGAAACTGAAAAATGGTGATATCGTATTCATCCATTAAATGATTTTGCATCTGCAATAATTTTTTGAAATGAAATTCTTTACGAATGAAATAATGAACACAATAAAAGTATCAGTTCTAATTTTACTCTTGCAAATTATTTCTTCAATCCGTTCTGAGCATGCAAAAGGGGCCTTAATCTCTGTTTTGTAGTCACATAAACTTAGTCAGTATTTCTTTCGAAATTCTTACTGCACCATTTTGGTCACTTACTGTAGTAGTAGTTTGCTCTATAGAAGTTAGTGCTGCTAATTAATATGCTAAATTTGGCAAACAATCTCCAAATTTAAGTAAACTGAAGATATCGAACTTGGAAAAAAAAGTTAACTTATGAATAAGACGAGGAGAGTTGCAAGGTTTTGGTTAAATGGGAAGCGTTTTCCTCTTAAAATCTGCTTTATTTCCTCTCCTATATGAGGAAGAATTTTTCGACTCAAAGTAAACTGTTTCCTTTTGCATAATCTTCTACCGGTTGAGAAGACACCAAACCACTTAGGTGTCATTTCACTGACAATGTCTTTCCTAAATTTCCTTTGAGTTTTCGTGGAAGGAATATACCCCATTAAAAAGGTAGAAAATCATATTCTTAAGTTGAAGCAAGGTTTGTTTTATGTTGCTCATAAACATACAGTAACATCAAATAACTTCTCACATGAACAATTTTCTTGCTAGTATCAAAAGCATATTAATTTATAATCATAATTATACTGTCGGGAAGTAAGTAAATTATGCTTCCCTAATCACATACAAATAAATATAGAATGTGAAATTAGAAAACGCGTAGACTAATATTAGTAATAACTTCAGTGAGGGGGAACTGAAATACTCTGATAAATAGAACTAAAATGTTCGAGAATTCTGTTTTTCATATGATAAAAATGAGGAATTAATTTCTTTTAGTAAAATTTCTTCAAATCAGACGCATTTTCCCTCTCTCCCTGTCCAAAATAGATTCTAACTTCAAACAGAAGAATTAGGTATTAAGAAACCTTCCCAGTCCTGTTCTTGTTGTTATTTATATTTATTTATATTATTATTTTGAAATCAAAGCGCATTAAATGTCTTTCTCTTAACTTCAAAAAAAGAATTATCAATTAAGAAGTACAAGTCCTGTGCCTGTTGTTATTTACACAATTATTTTGGAACCAAACCGTTTAAAAACGTTTTTCTTTGTTTTGTCTTTTTACCGCCTTTCTGACGTAGTTGCACTTCTGATTAATTGCCACACTTATTACCAATAGCTGGAAGGAGGAGATTTATGTTATCGGTTATCGAGTATTATTGCTTTTGATTGAAGTATTTCATGTTGAAATTAAGTCATGTCGAAATTAAGTCTGGTTACTTCCTCCTACTTACTTTACATTTTAATAACATGAAACAATTTAATTTTGATGTTACACTTTAATGAAAATTGCTTTTATATTTGCCATCTTCCTCAAGCTAAAATCTGCACCATTGCTGAACACAAAACTTCTATTTTTAATTAGATTATCAAGCAGTCAATATTTGTTTTAGACAGCTCGTGAGGTTGGTGAGCTCTTTCTCACCAACTTAACTATAACAGGAAAATCTCTTATACAGTAACAATTGTTGAAAGACATTTCGCTTCTTTTGCCGTGTATAAAATTTTTAGAGCATTTCCACTTTATCTCTGTAAATGGCTAACCCTTCCGTCGTATATATCGTTTTAACTAACCCTTCCGTCGTATATATCGTTTGTTTCAGTTCATTTATGTATGACCATATGGGACGCCTTCCTAATGGTTTGGCATAACGAGGCTGCACCTTTGTGCAAGTCTACGGTTGTTCTGCAAGTCTACGGTTGTCCTTCATAACGATGCCCCAAAAGGAAGGAGAGTTGCACAAATTGAAACGTAGTTTTTAGCTTGAAACTAGTGGCCGTCTCCTTTATGCCAATCCTGCGTTTTTTCTATTAAGGGGATCCGATTGTTGGTTCAGTTGTTAATTAATTAATTACTCAGGGGATGAAATAAATCTTGGACACTTTTATGAAAAACGGGGACTTTGTATAAGGGTACCCAAAACTATAAAAATATCTGAATCGTCATAAAGCTCTGCACCTTTATGAAAAACACCGGATTTTCATAAAGATGCCTAAGTTTCCATCAATCAGAAAGATTTTTCAGGCTGAGCTTCTTGAAAAACGGGTCGGGTATTTTGATAAAATGAATTTTAGTTTTACCCGAAATTCCAAACATCTAGGTGGTGAAAGAGATGTGTATAATTATTAGCCTAACAAATCGTTTTTATTTGGGCAGGGAGGACCTAAAAGGAATACAGATTTAATAAAAATGTCTAAGTTTTCAGTCTTCTATCAAGTATTCAATTTTTCAAGTGTCCTATCTATTAGTTTATATATCCTATCTGATTTTCCTTCTGCTATCAAGGTATTTATTGATTTCAAATATAAAAAAAGCACTTTCACTATCAATAATAGAATATTTCTAACTCATCCCCCCTTTTTTTTCTAGTGTTTCTAACAATGTTTAGCATCCCCACTTAACAAGCTCACCAGAAAAAAAGAAAGTTGTTTTATTCTTTAGAAAAAGTCTTTGTCTTGAAAGAGACAGAAGAAATCCAGAAGAAAATAATGTTGTAACGAGTGAATAATAAATACATATGAATACCTATCAACAATCAATTAATAATCATAAATTAATTCATAATTTAAATAAATATACATAACTGTAAACAAAACAAAAGAATATTCAAATATCCCTTGACTCCTCAACGAAAATTATTTCACGACGAATCCACGTTGCAGGAACCAGTAGTCTAGTTTATTCAGTGTTTGAAAAGATCCTGCAGTGGCTGAGCAGTAAAGTCTCTGAACACAGATAGTTCGGTACGGGGTTCGGATCCTAGTGAACATGCTTGCTGCATGGGCGTTTTCGTGGCTTTCTCCATATGTATTGTGTATACGAGCTAGTTTCTCATAGAGAATCCTCCACGAAGACATCCCTCTCTTTAAGCAGATAGCCCTAGAGTGCTTTACCACAATCAAATAAAGCAAACCAAACTAATCAGTGATAGTTGCTTTTCTAATAAGCAGTGTTGCTATTTCTACAGGGTGAATTGAACAAGGGGGCAAAAATTTACAGGAAGATAGAATGCAGCTGTACGAGCAATATTCGTCATAGAACGTATGGTCGGAACGCAAACGGTGAGAAGTTAAAAGGTAACTTTTCACTGAAACATTTAATGAATTAACACAAGAATGAGAGGAGATACTTCAGAAAGTATTTTATGAACAGGAATGTAACTGATGTATATGTTCAAAGAAATTCCTCAAAAAGACCTTCCTCCAACTGAAATGCAGGCTTCACACTTGCGCGATAGAGACTGACGCACATTCGCGAAGACACCAGGCATTTCCCGAATATCGCCGGCAACAACGGCGAACTTGATGACTAGATCCATATTCGTTTCAACGGGGCATTTGTAGATTAGGCTTTTCATACTGCCCCACAGGAAAAATCTAAACGCGAGAGATCCGGGTAATCTTGGTGGCCAAGCTATGGGACCACCTCGACCAATCCATCTTCCTGAAAATTTCGTGGTTCGTAACCAGCCATCGTCTCGGTAATCTACTGTATAAAATGCCGTTGGGTTCGAGGACCGACCCTTTTTGTACTATTTACAATGCCACCTACCAGCTTGCCATTTCCGCTCCATCCATTTATATGACGAATATTGCTTGCATAGCTGCGTTCTATCACACCTTAAAGTTTTGCCCCCTTGTCCAGATTCACCCTGTAAACAGGAAAGTAGATGCCACTTTTACGATGAACGCTGGATTGGCATAAGGGTGAAGACGTTAACTTATACCTTCAGTTTGTACTCGTTCCCTATGCCAAAGCACCATTATGAAGATTTCTGTCTTTTCAGAACGATTGCTAACTTGCATAAGAGGGTGTCGCCGTTACAATGGGCACCATTATGAAATGTTGCCGTGCACATATGGCTATCTTTTAATTTGACTCAATCATTAAGGTATTATAGCGCAAGTTAAAAAATTCAGGTACGAAGTGGAAGGAAGATTTTGCAATTATGAGCAAAAAATAATTCTGGTAATTATAAAACAAGAAAATATGTCTTATATAAAATGATGGACTTTTGAAGAACTTCCGGTTGTGTCTGGATAAATGCATGGATGACGGAAGAATTTTAAAAGCGGTAATATTCTTGTTGAAATCGCATCAGTCAGCTTTATTAATGATAAATTTTCCATACTTGATTTATTCATAGGTTTAATTTTACAAGTTATTTTATTTGCTTTTGGCAAAGTTTATAATTGATTCCTTTAAAATCTATTTGAGATCTCATTCTTGAAATACACTGCCTTACAAAAACATGTTTTTCAAGGCTCACCATTACAAAAATGTCAGTAAGGTTTAAATTTACAGTTCATATGCATGACTGTAACGAAGTTTAAGAAAATACATGCAAACAAATAGCTACTACTTTTATTTAATAGAAATGAATACTTATATAGGAAGTGGAGAACAAAGCAAAAATTGTAATTTTGGTTCGCGAGTGTTGATCTTCAGTTGTTATTACAGTTTCGTGGACAATATCCAAGAGAGTCCATGAGAAATCGTTTGCGCGAATCGTTGAGGTGGCGGGTGATCGGTTGGATGGTAATGGGGATGTCACAAGCTGATGCTACTAGACGTCTCAATGTCTCTCGTAGTGTGATCTACCGACTGTGGAATCAGTTTGAATCCGAGGATTCTGTGTCGAGAGACCTAGAGTTACAACACCTACGGGAGACCGTTATGTAGCTCTTTCGGTCCGAAGAAGGAGTAACATTACTAGACCTCAGCTAATGGCAAATCATTTAGTGGCAGGAGGAACAAGAGTCTGAGCTACTACATAGCACAGACGTCTTCACAATACAGGTCTACATGCAAGACGACCAGTTGTGTGTGTCCCCTTGAGCGAAGACAGAGAGATGCCCGTTTATTTTGGGCAAGAGAATATATTTCCTGGACAAGTCAACAATGGACATCTGTTCTCTTCCCAGACGAGTCCAGGTTCACATTAGAGAGTGATTTAAGTCGTCAGCTCATCTGGAGGGAACAACGCACCAGACACATTGTGGAAAGACACAATTACAGAGGTGGTGGAATAATGGTTTGGTCTGGGATCTCTCTCGGTGGTCACACTGATCCGCATGTGTTCCATAGAGGACCTTTGACTGGTGTGAGATATCAAGACAAGATCATTGATCAATATGTCTGCCCATATACTGCTGCTGTTGGTCTTAGATTTCTTCTGATGGACGACAATACGCGACTGCACCGAGCTCGGGTTGCTGAAGAATATCTTGAGGGTCACGGTATGGAGTGGATGGAAAGGCCAGCTCAATCTCCAGACCTGAATCGGATAGAGCATCTTTGGGACTATCTTGGGAGACAGGTTGCTGCTTTAAGTCCTCTTCCAAGGTCGTTAAATGAAGTTGAACGAGGATTACTCTATGTCTGGGCGTTGCTTCCCATTTCACTGACCGACAACTTAATTGACAGCATGGAACGCCACTGCAGCCAATGTATTGCAGGTAGGAGGGGGCACATTCTTTATTGCAACCCATGTTTTGTATTTTTACTACCCCATTTTTCCTCAAAAAACTATGATATACTGTTTCCCTCCAAGACTGGATTTCTCTGCCAAGAGTGAAACTTTTTATTGTAATTCATGTTTGTGTTGGCCTTTAGAAACATTATAAGTCGTATTCATTTAAGAACTGTTTAGTGAACATTTCCTGTAAATTTTTTATTTCTATGTTGCTTCATTCTTAAATTAGACACAAAAATATGCTGTTCCTTGACTTTTGGAGGGCAGTGTGTTTAGATCTCCATTCGTAACCTTCTCTTCTGTATCGACCGTAGTTGGCACTATTCTTAAAACTCCGCACTGCCTAAGACACGGCCTAAAGAAATTTTTTACCCATAACTGCTGTGAATTTTAGAATCATTTCGTAATTGTGAAGTCTTCTTTCAGTGGAAGTCTCTGTATTCGGCATTGACCAAGCTAGCTTAAATGAAAAATTATTGGGCAGATGCGGAAGCTTTGTTCTCAATAGCTGACCGATATTCCTGGATGAGAAAGCAACTTGAGCATTCACAATTTGAACTATTACTAATTTTATACAAAAGCAGATTTTGTTGTTGTTCCTGAATGACGCAAGAGTTGTTATAATTCAGTAGTGCCATTTTTCTACAAACTACCGAGGATTATATCAATGTACTTTGCAAATTAGAGATGGTAGCACTAAAAGAATCATATGGGCTATTATTATGCTTTAACATCTTTCCATTTTGTGTTACTATTTTATATTATTATCACATTATTATCGCATGTTCATTAGGTTTGCTTGTTCGTATAACAAAATAAAATAATATACTATTTTCAGATGTCACTAGTATATGAGTTCAGGAAGGGGTTATTTTGAAGATGGTTTTTTTTTTTTTTTTTTTTTTTTTTTTTTTTTTTTTTTTTTTTTTTGTTTGCTTGTTTCACCATCTACAGCAAAATACACGAGCACTGCTTAAAAACAGAGATGCTTTTGTGAAGGAATTTTTTAAGGGAAAATATCTCCTATTCACATTAACCATGGAAAAATAAATATTGTTTAAACAACATACCTTTGCTCAAATTCAAAGGCTATTTGCTTAAGGAAAGGATATTTTCGTGGAGAGCGTTTTAAGGAAAACTGACTCATATTCAGGTTACGTATATGGAAAACCACAAAAGTTTTCATCTATAACAACCTCTTTACCTGGATTTAAGCCCAGATCGAATTACGTTGAAAGTGATAATTTCTTCCTGAAGTTCTTCCGTTTTTTAATCGATCAAGAACTTTCAGTGTTTCACTTATAATGTCTAATTTCTTAGCACATTGCGTCTTTAAGAGAAACTGGATAGGAACGAAATAAATATTTTCCATGTACTCAGTTTAGTCAGACCTCCGTGGATTTGACTTGTGATGTGAATTATTTGATAAGGTTTCAATCCCGTATGAAATAACAGCACACTGAATTTTCGTTCAGTTTAAAGGCTTCAGGCATAAAAATATTATTGGACGCCTAAGGATTTGTTGAATGCACATAGAAACTGTGACAGCTTAATAAAGTTTATTTTCCGAAAAGAAATATTTTATAGTTCTGGAATTTTCCACAAAAGTATTCGTACAGCTGTTGTCAGAATAACACAGCTTATACCACTTCAAACTACTAAGAACATTAAACACAACACAATGCAAAGCGTATCTAAAAGGGGAAGCTCGCACTGCGATCCCTTAGTGCTCCGAAGTTATCTGAGCTAAAAAACCGAGAACTGATGCCCTCTCCAGACTTACATAATTTTCCCTCAGCTGCCGAGAGATCTCTAGTACCTTCCATTTCTCGAAATCTGGAAGGTGTATCCGATTAAAGTTACATATAAGGGCCGGATACGGTTACGTGTAGGAATTAACTACAGTTATTCAATTACAGTACAAATAACAGTTATACAAGGACCGGACCAAAACGTCACCAAGTGGCCACCAAGTCTGGCGACTTTTGGCAATTTTTTGCCAAATTTGGTGACAAAGATTAGCCGCGAAAATCATTGCCAGCATGGTGATATCTCGCCAATTTTGTGAGATAGCCATTTATCTCAATATTAAATATAGTTGCCCCTGTAATCTTATTTTTCTACCAAAACTTCCCTTTTTTAAGCATTTCATGTTACACTATACAAAAAATATTACAATTTTACGTATAATTTCACTAAAAAGTATTTACATATATACAAAATTCGTAACACTATTACGTAAGAAGTTTGCTAAACTATTTTTCGGAACGCTAAGAAAATTTTATGCAATTAAAGCTTCAATATTATCTTAAAAATAAATTAAATAGGCTAATATACAGTAGAAGAAACACGCACAGAGATTCAGAAATAACGGAAATATTAATTCACGCGAAAAGAAAAATCGATAAATCTTCTTCCATGATTAAACATCACAATACCACAAATTCAAAGCAGGTGCTCGCATAAATAATTGAAACAGGAAAAAATAAAATTATGCATATTCCTTCCACAGCAATTATTAGCCAAACCTGATACAAGTTTCAAAACACATAAATAGAGAGCTAAATAACCACGCTATGTGAATCTTTACTGTGACACTCGCTACAATAAAATCAGAGCAAGCACGAAATAGTGATTTTTTCCGATTATTCATAAGGATGTATTAGGTTTCTCATTTGTTATTTATTAGGAAAATTGTACCGTATATGCTTGCATGTTGCAGTTTAGAAAGCATATTCTCGCAGTACCATTCCCAAACATAAAGGAAATAATGACCTAAAAGAATATACTTTTGTGAATAACGGAAAAAATCTATGTTGGTGTTACTTTTACAGCAACACGGAGAATTTTACAATATTTTAAATTTTGGATGTAAAATAGTTACATAATAAAACCACTGTTTCGAAGATAATTCTTATGAAAATAAAGAAATGGTGCAATTATTATTCGATGTGTATTGATCAAATGATAATTATCCAGACATAACAGTTACAAATATCATGGCAAGAAAAGCAATTCCATTTCGATTTTCTTTGTAAAAAAAAATTTTAATTATGTGCGCATGTCTAATGTCGAAAGGCGTCTGCTTATGTGACTTTAAATTTTTTTATTTCGTATATATGGCATTCTGAAAAGTAAAATTCTGTTAATGCTTTCATTCAGAATTTGAAAAAGGTTCACTAAAAAATTAAACATGGCGCTGGGTTTAACGACGTTCACTGCAGTGGTAGCTTTGACACCGACTTCACAGCTCAAGAGTGCAGTGATTTTTAATTTTTAAAATTAGAGTTGTCTAACGCTGATCTAAATTTTGTTTAATCTGTGAGCTTAATGAGTATTTTACCACATTTTGAGGGCTTAAATAAATAATAAAAATAAAATAAGCACACTTTGATCACATTTCCAAGTTCAGTTGTCAAAATTTGAAATATATCACTACGACTCAGTGAAAATGTTAAGTAAATTCCTTTGATTGTATGAATACGCTAAACAAACATAAAAAATTAGCGAAATTTTCTTAAAAATAAAATTTTCCACATGAAAAATATTGCTAATTATTTATTTAAAATGTATCCGAAGTAAACTGCATGTTTTCTCCCAGTATTATTATTTGAAGGATATTTTAATTAAAAAAAATTAGAGATGATCGAAGAATAATTATAAGATTTCTGACAGAGTACATCAACTAGGAAACAATATAAAGCCACATATAACATTTATGAAAAATAATTTCTTGCATTCTCATTCTTAAAAGGAGCAACTTACCCCGTAAAAGGCCGGTTTAAGAAAAATGAATTTCACTAAGTTCAGAGTACTGTACTTAAAAAAGGAAAAGAAAAACAAAGGAGCCATTTTAACAGAGTTTTCCGTAAGAGGTTATACTTTACTAGTGTCTTACGATCTGGAATTTTTATATTAGGCAATGAATGACATTTGAATTCGCTAATTATTCTCCATCCAACTTTATAAAACCTTTTAATGTATGTGTCTTCTAATGTTCTAATTATTAACAATTTCAATAATATCTACTAATGTTATAAAATCTTTATTCAATTGCATAAATCAACTGTTGCCTTAATGACCTTTACATGTCTCATGATGGGCTCTAATAACGCAAATGAAATTGTTGATCATAACTTGCGGCAACAAATCTCATTCTTCAAACGCGAAAATTTCAATGGCTGTAGTGCCTTACGGCAGTGCTAACGCCGTGCATGAGTCGTTCTAGAGGATTTCAAACATGCTTTTTTGGATTTGTGTTCGGCAACTTTGGTAGCTCTTTGCTCTGAAAGATAGTATGGTGAATATCCTTCAGAAGGTCACCTAGCAGTTGAGCTCTGAATAGCCCCGCCTTGTCGTCCACACAAATGAAGTCCTTCCCATCAGTTGTCTCGAAAAGCCTTGCATAAGATTCAAGACTCTTATTTCTTTAAATTTGTGCCGTCACAGTTCCGCCATCGAAGACATGATGCCTCCCCACACAAGAATTCCACTTCTATCAATGTGCGCAATTTCCCTCATGTCGGAAGACGATAGTCGGCTTCAGCCTCTCTCCGGATAAAGACTCGCGAAGAATCAGCCTGTGTACTGAATTTCATCTCGTCACAGAAGAGAACATGGCCTAATCTTATTGCATCCGAGTATACTGTGCCTTGCCTGGGCTCTCTTCTGCTATTTTTTGGGCGGAACACGTACCTCTGGTCTCCAGGCGTACAACACCTGTTATGCTAGACGATCATTATTGTTATTTCAAACGGAGCAGGAAGTCTTCAGAAAACTCTGCAACACTCACTTCTATATACATTGTAGGTTTAATACTATTAATGGTTCTTCCACAGGTATCGTGGCTCTTGTATAGTCTTGTCCTAGCATCCCGGTGATGGTATACGTAGTTTAGATTGGTGTCATAACTTGTATAACCTTATTCGAGATACTCGTAACCATCAAATGATTTCAGTTTTGAGACTAGCAGTCACAAGCTTACCAATCCCTCTTCATCTCAGTCCATCGTTCAAAAGCTTGAAAAAATGCATTTTAACCGAAATCAATCAATCTTGTGGTCTTTCTTACAAGAAACACAATTTTAGACGAATTTCAAAGTTTCAGCAACAGGTCACTTCTTAAAAACATATCCTTTTAATATTTTGACAGCCACTAGATGCTTCGATTGCATTTACATTTCCACAAATTTTATATGACATCATTTTTTAAAACATTATATGGTGGTTAATTTTAAATTATTACAAGAATTTTTGTAACTTTAATTTCAGACATTTATGCAACTAATTTTAGGATATCAGGTTCCCCCAAAATAGCTTAAAAATTTTCCTTGTGTTACCATTGAGATCCCAGTTTACATTTTAACTTTTCCCACATACATTTTTTTAAAATTAATTTTGGCCGTCTAGTTTCACATACACAGGCTTATATTCATTACATCTTTATGTAACTTTTGACTTACGCTTGTATTTTGTTCTAGTTTTTGCAGTTTGCTAAAATTTGAATCAATTATAAGGT
>KK113738.1:100247-125861 GCA_000611955.2 Stegodyphus mimosarum
AAGCCGCTGCAATTACCGGAGTGTGGGTATTAGGTGTGAATTATTACGACCTTTATGAATTGCAGAGTAATTTTGTTACCTTATCCATAAAGACATCAGTAAATTTTCCGCTACTTCCGAGACTTTTTTTTCATTTCCAGTTTCGAACCGTAGAGCCGAAACACTTGTGAGTATGTCTGAAGCATTCTTATTTTATTATAGATGTTTTGGAAAGTACTACTTCAAGAACATATTGAAAGAATATCTTCCAGTAAATGTTATTTAAATTAGTTTTTGATAAATTTCCAGCCTTCTAAATGTTAACTTCCGGTTCTCCTGCCTTGCAGAATCTTCAGTATCTTTTCTTCTAATTACGGGAAAAACGAAAATGAATTTGCTTTGCAAATATAAAAAGATAAATCCAGTAAAGTAATAAATGAAAGTTGTGATTTGTCTCTAAAATGGACTATTTTATTGGGTTCCGATATTTTCAAAATTGAAAAGGGGCTTTCCTATTACATTTATTCTTCACTTTTAGTTTATAGGTGAAATTATTAAGTTTATTCCTCCAAACTTCGGTAATTTTTTCTCAAGTAAAAGAATCAAGTAGAAGACACTTTAAGTCTTTATACATTAAAAGCTGAAATTAAATTTATGGAAATTATATAAATATGTAATATAAACATTGCCTCCAGAAAGCTTTTATTCAAAAAATAGTAATCCAATTGAAATTAATGGAATTATTTGTAATAGAAGTTAACTAATGAGATTAAATAAATTTGGGAGAGGTAATATTTTTACTTAATTGAGGTTGTAATTTTGAATTCTTTATCTTCGTAATCGATTGCAAAAATATCTATGCTGATCTGTATCCAAATTTTACATAATTCATTCTTGAAAATGAGTTTTTTCATAGGCACTTATTACTAAATGCTGATATAAGTCAATAACATTGTGACTTTTATTGAGGATATTTATCTATTGATTGAAATTTATCGAACTCTATCCCTAAAAGTGCTGAAAATTGTTTTAATATTTCATTTAAACTTTTATCTTGATATCTGCCAACCAAACATACATAATAATAACCAAACACAGTCAAAGTCTTGAATAACCAAGGAAATGGCATGGATGCATAATATTATAAAAAGAATGAATAGGTCGCCCAACTAGGGTAGTGGTTAGCGACGTTGACTGCCCTACCGAAGGGCCCGGGTTGGAATACCAAAGAAGGCATGATTGTTTGTAAATGTCTGTGCGGTATGGGACACTCTAAATATGCGGCGAGCCGAAGGTTCTCTCAAGAGGTTGGTGGTAAGGGAAGAAGAGGTGGGAGACCCTCGGACGAGTCCCCGGGGGAGCTCTTCATTAAAATTGGGGGCCTGAACTGAGAAAAGTCACCTGCGGGTCTAGTCTGGACACCGGCCGAGATCGATGTCAGAAAACCAGGCGGGATTCTCTTTCTACTCGAGAGCAGACTGGAGAGCGAGTCTGACCCCTTCAAATTCTGTTGGCGAAAAATGAAGTGGAAATTCCGTGCGAAAGTGACGTTATAGCAACTAGTCCGTCTCACCTCTACATTGCTCGATGCTCAGGGGAAGGGGGAAGTTTGTTGTCAAAAGTGCTGTTTCGCACGTGCCAGCTGTTAAGCAGTAAACTTGATAGCATATTCAGTAAACAGCATAGAAAAAAGAAATGGGAAGCATTGATGGATATTTTAAACGCAGAAAGATATAGCCTTTCCAAAACTGCAGATATGTGAAGAAACGAAAGCATAATTTCACGTATTTTGCAAAATGGAAATTTTCTAAAAGGTTACATGCTTGCAAACTATTTGTTAAAAGCAATTTTCTGATTAAAATATTTTTTTTGTCTTAAAAGGTTATGCAACAATGTCATAAACCAAATCATTGAAATAGAGCTCTGCGTATGCGGGTTTAGTATTCCCATTGAATTTGAATAAAAAATTTTTTAATTTTTAGCAATGATTATATCAATAATTTTATTTATTCATGAATCATACCTATCACGTAACTACAGATATACTATGTATCGTAGATATCAATAAGCAGGAAACTTTGGAATGATGTATTAAAAAGCGATATACTAGTGAGTAAAAATATAACAAATTTTTAACAAAAGTAAAAATATAACAAATTTTTAACAATAGAAAGGAAAATACATATAACTACAGGTTAAATCACAGAACATATCATCTTGCATATAAATATATAAATAAACATAAATATGGATACACACATACATACAAAAAGAAACAAAATAATATATTATATAAAATGGAAGGAAAAATTATATAATAACTGCACATGAAGCGAATGGTAGGATTTTCTGTTCATATAAATATATAAATAAACATAAATATGCACACACACATGCACACAAAAAGAAACAAAATAATATATATTATATGAAGTAGAAGGAAAAATTATATAATAACTGCTCATGAAGCGAATGGTAGGATTTTCTGTTCACATAAATAAACCTTGGCATTCTTCCGTATCATTAGATGCAATTATAAATACGTAGGTACCATCTACAGCGCCAAGGATACCAGGAAATCCAAGCATTCGATTGAATCCTAATTTGATTTTGTTTTGTTGAAAACTATTTACTGTAAATGTATCCATTTGGTGAAAATACCAGAACAAACAGCATCTGTAACTTCTCAAATACATCAACTGGCATATTTCCTGCTCAGCCCTATATATCTGTCATTACGAACCCATCTCTGGTAACTTCCAGAAGCTTAAAGGTTTAAGGCACACAAAACCTGTTTTAAATAAATAAATACAAATATATACTGAGAAAGTTGACAGATTTTCTATTTGTTGTTGAAAGAAAAATATATATATGTATGTATAACTGTATTATAAATATATTAACATATGCAGCGAAAAAAAATTCAGTACATATTCCTATTTATACCCTTCTTAAATCGGTCCTACCAGCGGCTGAGCGGTAAAATCGCTGAATACTAGTAGTTTGGTCCGGCGTTCGAATTCCGTGAACGGGCTGCCTGCATAAGCGTCATTACCAACTTATCTCTGGTAACTTCTAGGAGAATAAGTTTAAAGCACGCAAAACCTGTTATAAATAAATAAATAATTAACTAAAAAATATACCTATACATAATGATTTATGATAAGAAAACTTTCCATATACCATCTCCAAGGAATAGAAATTCAAAACCATGAAAGAAAAACATTTTTAGTCAAAATTTTACTTAGTACTTTAAAATTAGTATTTTTTAAACCTCCTTTGCTTTAATAACATAAAACTCTGCAAAGAAAGTTTATATATACATATATAACTGTGTTACAAATATATTGTTAGGGATTTCATATTTATTTGGCTGTTTATTTAAAATTGTACTTAAAATTGCTTTATTTTCCCGTGCAACGCAGACGATATTTGAGGAGAAAGCTACGGCGGAAAAATAAAAATAAAAGAGCGCGTGCATTTAATATTTAATAAATAAATATCTCGTAATTACTGTTGCCATCCAGAAAAATCTAGAAAAATCGAGATTGCTCTAGTGATAATTAAAAAGCTTATAAAAGCCGAATTCAAACACCTCATGTCAGTTGTTGTTGTTGTAGTTGTAGCTGTTTAAAGCGAACTGCTGTTTGTTTACTTTATGCTGTAGCGATTTCGCTGTGAGATAGAATTAGTTTATCAGTTTTGAATTGAGTTTCGCTAAGCGTTTGAGATATTGTGATATTGTGCGAATATCTCTGAAGAAATATTTCAGCATTTTGATTTATTTCTTGTGGAAAGAATAAATTTTTGTTAGCTTTTTAACGACTTGTGCATTCAATCCATAACGAACCCGTACGTACGCAACAATATATTTACAAATGCAGTGAAAGAAATTGTCTATAGAAATCCTTTCCAAATCAATCCTACCAGCGGCCGAGCGGTAAAATCGCTGAGCTCTGGTAGTTCGTTTCGAATCCTGTGAACAGGCTGGCTGCATGGTCGTCATTGCCGATATATCTGTTATTACCAACATATCTCTGGCAAATTCTAGAAGCATAAAAGTTTAAAGCACGCAAAACCTGTTTTAAATCAATAAATAACATTAACTCTCTCTCTCTCTCTTTGTATATATATAATTGCATTATAAATATATTAACATGTTCAGGGAAAGAAATTGCAGTACATATTCCTGTTTATACCCTTTTTAAATCCATCCCACCAGCGGCCGAGCGGTAAAATCGCTGAACATTGGTAATTCTGTCCGAAATTTGAATCCCGCGAACAGGCTGGCTGCATAGGCGTTTTCGTTGTTTTCACTATGTGTAACGCGTATACGAGTTAGTGAATCCCTTAGAAAGTCCTCTATGAAGGGAATCCTCACCTTAGGCAGATATAACTCGAGGCTTAATCATATAAAACCCAAACGAAACACTTTTTAAATCTAAATAAAAAAGTACACAAAACTAATGTAATAACTTAAAGAAGACCACAGAAAAAATCTGATAACTTGTTATAGATCATGCATTTAAATATTTACAAGAATTTAATTCAACTGAAAATTATACAGAACTTGAATTATACAGGAGATTCTAAAAGCTACTGGAAATTGTCATTCATATCGGTACAGTTAAAACTACTTAAATAATTTTCTTAACTCAAAGCAATTTAATACGGATGTTGAATTTAGGATGTGCATAATTTGAAAATATACTGCATATTCTTTAATGCATTTGTTAATGTAATGCATTTTTATGGAATACAAATTAAAATAAAAGTAGAGGGAAATACATTATAATTTAAAGCATAAAATTTCAAAATTTATAAATTACTCATCAAAACACGAAATTAAGTACATTAATATATATATATATTAGTTTAAAAATTACAATTTTTAATTAAAAATATGCACATATTATTAATTAAAAATATGCAATAATTCTTTATATGTGAAAAACACCAAATATATTACTTTCTCTAAAATTAAATTAAGAAATTGCTTATCTGATGGATCAATAGCCAGAAGCCTATATCATACATATATGAAAATAAGCGAATTATTCCTTACCTTTAATTCAGGAGTTATTGCTGTCTTTGTGTGCTCCCGTAAAGTATAGCCTTAATTTATTGATAAGAGTTCATGCTATAGGTTTGGTAAGTCGAAATAATCCAATAAAAGTAGAATCATAAGCATCAGATGTGTTATTTCTATCGCGAAACACTGGAGTTTTTAGCAAATCTTAAGAAATTAAAATATCCATTGTGTGCACTTCCAAAAACTTTCTTTGACCTTCTCCGTTAGCTCTAAAACGACAGTCAGAAAGCTAAACGGCAGCTACTCACGATCTTTGTTATGCTCGAGACAATGACACGAGACTCGCTGTTTGTCGAGTAGATCGCAAAAAACGACCCGTTATTTCCATCTCGACGCTGTTCAAACTAGGGCCCTTGTATGGTGCTCAAAGCTCTTGCCAACGACAGGCATAATCTTGCAGTCCTCGCCATTATGAATTTCATGAGCCTGCTCTGATGCTACTGACAGAAAAGTGAGATAAGTCTCAACAACAGAATAAATTTCAGTGAGTATGAATACGAGCGGATGCACACAGTTCAGAGATCAGCAGTAATTGTTCTTCTAATGTTAAACTCGATTCACTCAAGGGGAAGATGTAATACTTTCTTTTCATGTCAGCGGTGTTCTGTAAAAGAACTTCATAATTATGAGAATACATTTTAAAGAAAATTTTACAGATTTTAACAAAAATTCGAAAACAAGACGTGGCATTACTGTTATGGTGTTTTGCTAGAGAAGATTGTTTCAAGGAACTGGAAAGAAGGTGACACATAATATTAGACTTCTTGATCCTTTAAAACAAATCAATCTTTTTAAAAACCTTTTTAACTTACCTTTTAAAAAAAATATATTTTTGTATATATTATTATATTTTTATGTATGTATACGATTATCCAAAGCAGCATGAAAAATTAAATAAAATTGTTTATTCTTGATCGTTTGTTTTCCCCTATTCATCACGTGTTAAAATGACACCATTTAAATGCTATTTGGTTTAACGCTTTCCTTTCTAGGAAAACAATTTAAGCGTAAACAGGATATTATTGCGAATTTGATTTATGTTTAAATGCCATCTTAACAAACTGATGGATTAGTTAAGCTCTTCTCATTTCACTAAGAGAACGAAATACTAGTAGCTTACTAACTGCTTTCTTAACCATTTTTATCAAACTTTTATCACTATAATACAGAAATGAAGAAAAAAATTAAAGAAAAAAACAAAAATAATTTCGATTCGCAGCCAATTGCATCCACTCGAGAAGATTCGAATGTGCTGAAAGCGAATCAAAAAGAGGAAATATAATGTCCTTCGTTGTGGTTCTGCCTCTCTATCGGTAAAATGTTTATATGAGACAACTAACCCATATTCTAAAGAGAGTGGGTTTAAATACCGAGTACGATTCGATATATGTATTCGTCAGTATTTGGAGTTATCGATCCTGCTTTAACATCAACTTGCGTGATTGGTGATTGATGAAAAGTCGCTAAAATACTATTCTCTGAGGCTTTCTTGGTCAAAACTAGAATAGTGTTTGATGTTGCATTTGATGGGTTAAAAAAAACTACAAGGTTCTAATATGGTGTATACGATAATCGGACATTTTTTCAAGTGTTATGCATAGCTAAAAAAAAAGAATTTTATACCACTCTTTTGAAAAAATAATAAGTTCTGCACTGTTGCCGTCTAAGCTGTTGTGGCGACAACAACCAGAAAATGTCTTAAGACAGCTTTAGACCTTTAAACTTTTCCGAACCAACGGCATCGCATTTAGCTTTCACAGACTCATCAGAATGACTGCCATTCATGTCAAACCTAGGTTTGGTTACACTCAAAATTATCTGCTTTCAGCAATCTTTAAAATCTGGCAAAATGTAAGAACCACATTTTTTCCCAGAGTTATTCCAACACTTTTACAAGGGACCAAAATTACCTTTTGTATCGAAAAATGTGTCTGCCGTTTGCATGTTTTTTGCTTGTACATTTTAATGCTTCGTACGATTACGGTTATATTCTCAGTAAACAAAACTTATTCTGTAGTTATCCACGCTATCTCGCTTTTGTTGGTTAAGGTGTTTTCATTTTTTGGGTCTTTATGTGCTGTATATTTTGATTCTATTTCTCATATATTGCTTTGTTTTTTCCGTCTGTGGATGCTACAGACATATTTCGCTTTTTTATTTTGTTGGTCTTTGGATACCCCTGCTCTGCTTGCAATCTGCTATTTTTATTAGACTATATGCATTTAAGCTGTGTTTTCACTATTTCACTGTTACTGGTCTTCGGATGTCGACGTTCTGCTTTTGATCTTTCAGTTTTATTCGTATTTTTTCAAAACAAAAAATATACTTGCTTCCAAACGTTAAGCCTGCGATTGTAAAATCAACAAAAAATGGAAAAAACAATTTTCACATAAAGGTAGCAAATGTGTTTATGGCGTGAAAGGAAACAAACAAAAAATTCTGAAAACTTTCAGATTTTATATTACGCCCAAAGTGACTTTTTTAACGTTTTGTGTGTTACCTTTATTTATTAAATATCATGTTCTTCTCACTTAAACCATAAAATTCAGTTCAACAGCAATATCACAAAGTAATTTAAAAAGAGCATTTCTTTAGAATTTCCTATGAACAATCTGGTGAGCTGGAGGTAATTTTTTTTTTTTTCCCGCACAGTGTTACGATTGCTCGCTTTAAAATCGTTGAGTTTGTTAATAAAAAATTCATTAAAGTTTTACAAAATGTGAAATGGATAATAAAACTAATTCCGAATCTGAACAGCAATATCACAAAGTAATTTAAAAAGAGCATTTCTTTAGAATTTCCTATGAACAATCTGGTGAGCTGGAGGTAATTTTTTTTTTTTTCCCGCACAGTGTTACGATTGCTCGCTTTAAAATCGTTGAGTTTGTTAATAAAAAATTCATTAAAGTTTTACAAAATGTGAAATGGATAATAAAACTAATTCCGAATTCGAGAAATTACCAAATAATTAACGCCGAAAAAAAGAGCGACATCTGTGATTGACTGTCTTACTTCACTGGATTTGACAGCACGTCAGAGCTCCTTATCTGCGTTCGTCTTTTTTTTTCAGCCATAGAAACACGAATATCATCAAAAATTATCCTACTAAAGTTATACCACTTCATATCAGCATTTGAATGAACATTCTCAAATCCTTCAGCATGCTGGCGTCTTCAACGACTGCCTTTGTAGCATATATTCTGGCAGTCATTCGTGACTGGCTGTAACACGATATTTATATACTGCAATTTGCATCCGCAACAATTTTCAGCCATCCAAATTCAGTTACATTTTTGAAAATTTCTAATTTGCATTGCGTGCTTAACTTTTAGAAGTCCAATGTATATTCCTTGCTATATACCACGGATGGCCAAACTTCAAAACAATGGGAGCCACATAATAGATTTTATGAACTTTCGAGAGCCGCAAGTGCAAATTTATATCTTTTCAAAAATAATGAGATAGGGTTTGAATATAAAGAAACTTCTGAAGTAAATCAATAAATATGATGCATATACCATATTAATACGATTACATGTAAATATGAATAAATACAATTTATATCTACTGTTTTGTGTTCAGAAAATTTAAGTCCCAAGAAAATAAAAATTTGTAATGCTTTTACTGAGCAGCTGAGAGCATTTCTTCTGATAGAAAAGCAAAATATTTTCGTCTGATTTCCTTTATACCTCTCCGTTTATAATTATTGTTGTTTTATTTTAGTAGAAGTAAAATGAATAGGAAGCATATTTATTGGTCTGCAATTACATAAAAAACGTTACTTGAGTAAATTACAAATAATTATTTAAAAGAAAACTGAGTGATTTTTTTAAATAAGGAGCAGTCTTTTTAGAAAATGTGAATTAAATGATACACGTCAACGTGCCCTGCATAGAAACTGTTATTCGAAAAAAAAATATTTATTTAAATCTAAGCTATTAACTTGTTTAGGTTTTTGCTTAAAAATTAATTTTGATTCTCCACGCAATTAACATAAGGACCAAAATACGAAGATCATTCGAAGTTTTGAAACCTAACCTAAGAAATTGTTAAAAGTTTTTTTCCCAAAACTTTGGAATAACTACTTTTCAGCATGGCATCCAATAGAATCTGCCAGAATGTTTTAGTAATTTCTACACTGCGCATCATTGAAGATTCTTGAAATTATGGCCCGAATTGTGAAATTTGAAATAGATAACAAAATTCATGATCATCATTGAAAATTCTCGAAACCATCTCTTGAATCATTACGATAATTTTGGACATACATAACCCATTCCTAATAAATCTAGTAGTTCATGCCGGGCTATATAAACACTTCGGCCGGCACATATTCCATCTGTCTGCTCGCCGAACTCCTTCAGACTAGCTGTTTAATTTTGAGCTGTTTTTCAAATACACGGCAAATCCAAATTAATGTTACAGAAAGAAAACATACCTGTCACTACTATAATGAATTTATTTCATAAATGTAGATATAACATGAAGGCGTAACTCTTCATATTTCTATGGACATGCGCAGATGTTCGATGTGGAGGCCTTTCCAAACACGGCAGACTTCTGCATAATAGTTTAGCTCCAAAGCTTTCGCCAAATAGGTGTACGGCTCCATTATATTCTAAACGTTGGACTCAGAAGTCTTGAATTTCTAAGTAAAATAACTTAAAAGCAAATTTTAAATAAATTATTGTCATCCGAAAAGCTACATAGTACAACTTTCCATTCGGTTACTTAATCTGCGTACAGAAAATAAATCTCAAATTAAGTTTGGAAGGGAGTCTGTAAGCAGAAGATATTTTAGAAAAAAAAAGATCAGCCTTTAAAAATAAACATTTACGGGAGCAAAATTTCACAACTTTGTACAACTGCTTGATCAAACTTTTCGTCAACTTCTCGTTTGGCTACTAAGCTTTAATCAGGGACGTGTCAGACGTACATGATGTCCGAGAATTAGAAGACAAAAAATATCAACATATTAAAAGAAGTGTAATCGGAGCCTGGGCAGCTTAAAAACGGCAATACTAAAGGATGAAAATTTTTAGATATACTGGGCAGCAGAATGCTTGTAACGTATTGCGAGGTAGAAAGAAAGAAGGTCATCAAACAAGAAATCGAAAATTACAAGAAAATATCACAAGCTAAAGAGATTTCAGCAATATCAATAAGCCGATTTTGAAAGAAACTTTGGAAAAGAGAGATGTTTGTGTTCTGATGATCCCTCATTGCTTGATGTAATGTTATTGATATGAAGATCTGGTGATTAAGGTGAAAGATTCTATCTGGAATAACAATATTTGATAAAATGGGAATTAAACATTTTGATTAAAATTTAAATCGTTGTCAAACCAGTGATTCTTCCCACGACTCCAAATATTTCAGCATCCACAAGCATTGGTGAAATAAATTATGATCTCTGCCCAGGATTACCAACGAATTATTACGAAAGATAAAGTTTCATGTGCGAAAAGTGTTCATTAAGCATATTATTGTGAATGGTTGCAAAATCTGAGAAGCAATTGCATAAAAATGCCTGACTTGCTTAGGGAGAGGAAATTAATTTCGAAGAAGCTCGCCAGAAAATTGAGACAACCAAGTAAGAGGCTGAAGGTACACTCCACCAAAAATAAAATCCTCATAAAATTCTTCCACAAATTAAAAAAGCTCATTATGGATTGCAAGACGACACAGGTTTCTTTAGAAGTTACTCACGCCATTCAAGGACTGAGTACCCTACAACGAATACCCTACAAAGTAGTACCCTACAACAAATAGAAAATCTTCCAGGTGGATCACAACTGTTGTGTACAATGAGATCATATAGAAA
The DNA here is from genome assembly GCA_000611955.2 of Stegodyphus mimosarum. Lineage (NCBI taxonomy): Eukaryota > Metazoa > Arthropoda > Arachnida > Araneae > Eresidae > Stegodyphus > Stegodyphus mimosarum. The sequence goes on from KK113738.1 coordinate 111,143, forward strand.
TGTAAGAAGATACTGCCTAAAGTAAAATTGAGAGAAAGAATATTAGGGAGAATAATTAAATAAAAATATTAGCATTGCGTTTTAGATTAACTTCGCATATATTCCGATGACCCTTAACTGTTCAAAAAGTAACCTAACCGGAATAGTAATTACCAGAAATGGAATTAATTGTAAATTTAGGTATTTGTTTCTCTGCGATAAGCCAGCAGTGGACAGTTTGAAATCTATCCGATTTTTACATACATAAGATCAGAAATTAAATTAGCGATTAATAAAGAAACGTGGCACTGCATGATTTCTATTTCAAATTCCATTTACATTAAAAAATTAAAACTATATTAATTCAAAATCAGTCGCATTTCCGATGGCGTAGAATCGCAAGTAACTCGCGAGGCGCGGTTAGGCCATGTGTGCTATATACATTCGTTTTTGATAGATAAATATTCTTTCTAGTATTTCCAATGGAAGAAATGAAATTTTTTATGTAGTAATAAAGAATAATTGGTTTCTGTGAGAATGAGTTCATCTCTTTAATTATTTTTTTATGCAGTTCTGCATGGAGTAAGAGAACTGTGTCTCTAAAAGTGAATTGACTTATCAGTAGAATATATAACGTATATTAAATTTAAATCTGAGATTTGGTTTGGTTTATTTGATAATAGCAAAGCAGTTCAGGGCTGTCTACCTAAGAAGAGGTATGCCTCCACGGACTTTTCTAAGAGAAACACTGAGTCGTATACACGTTACACATGAGGAAAACCACCAAAACTCACATGCAGCCAGCCCATTGGCCTGGATTAGGACCCCTGACCGAAAGACCAGTGTTCAGTGACCATTACCGCTTGGCCGCTGGTGAGCTTTTAAATCCTGGAATTAAATCATTTCTGAAAATAATTTTAGTTAAAATATTACGGTTAACTTCTTATAAAAAACAGACATAAAAATGCATGTAAAGTATAGTGAAAGTAAAAGTGATAGTTGTGCGATTTTTATTAGTTATATTAATTTATAAATTATATCTTTTTATTTATTAAATTATGATTATTATTTTAGTTGATACTAATGTTTGAGCTCTGTTAATACACTTAAACCATTCTTCTTAATTGCACGCCATCGAATTAATATTCAAGTCCCATTCAGCGAATTAATATAATTCATTAATATAGCAGGTAAAAACTATTGCGAAGTGGTTTAAAACTGCAGTGTAAGTGAGATATAATAATTGATTGACTCTGATGTGAACTCTCGTAACGCTAAAATTTTGCGGACAATCAAGAGTGGATGGACTTCAAACTCTGAGAATAAGATACATTTTTATATCTGGCACTGCCACAGCCACATTGCTCTTTCGATGTTCTCGGTAGCAGGAAGCATATTTCACAAGTCGTATGTTCCAGGGGTCCCTTTTCCTCATGTGTTCTTTTAATTATCTTCTTTTTAAATTAATACTTTTATATCTGATGACAGTATTATTGCTTACATTCAAGATTATGTACTTACATACTGACGCAACCACCTTGGCGCAATTTGGCAATTTTTACAGATGAAAAGCTAAAAGTTATTTATCGAGAGCAAGTTGGTGGTTTTTGCGACTTATTTTTTAAAGATTCTCAGACTATTAATATTTATTGTAAGTCGGCAAATATTATGAATGTGTGAAAAAGAAAAATACTTTAGCTATTTAAATATAAATTTTCATTATTAAACAAATATTACGTGATACATTAAAAAATAAAATACGTTTTTTCAAAAATCTTTGTTTAATTTTTTTTTCTACTCTTCTCTAAGTATATAGCTATCCGTATGTATTTAACAAACATCGGAGAATTGCAGAGATATGGCATCGCGCAAACTCCAATAACATCTGTTCTTAAAGAAATTTTATTGTAGTTTCTTCCATCGTTGGCAAATTCCCCAAGCACATATTTTAAAATTCAGTTTTAAGGCACAAAATATCAGGATTTTATTATAAAAGCCTTTGGAATACAACAAAAGGATCGCGTGCGAAAGGAAATGGTGGCTTTAGTACTTGACTGAAGAATTGTTGTGAGCATGGTTGCCTGAAGAATTGTTGTGAGCATGGTTGCCTGAAGAATCGTTATGAGCATGGTTGCCAGAGTTTGACACTATCTGAAAATTTGGCCAGTTTTACTTAGGTGATTGCTCTAACACGTAAATACTTCAGATCAAGGGTGGCGAACTTTTTTGTATGCAAGATCTACACAGTCCAGTCACATTAATGTGACCATCTGTCAAAAGCCAGAATAACCACCTTTCGCAGAGCGGACTGCTGCGAGACGTGCAGGAAGAGAGTCACATAGGTCCCTGAAGGTGTTCTCTGGGATGTTGAGCCATGCCGACTCTAATGCCGTGGCCAGCTGCGCTAGATTACGCGGTTGAGGATCCATGGCGCGAACAACTCGATCGAGATGGTCCCACAGATGCTCGATTGGGTTTAAGTCAGGTGAGTTTGCTGGCCAGGGGAGGACGGTAAACTCATCCTGGTGCTCTTCGAACCACGCACGTACACTGGCAGCTGTATGGCACCTCGCATTGTCCTGCTGGAAGATGCCATCATCCTGAGGAAAAACAATGCGCATGTAGGGGTGAACATGGTCCGCAAGGACAGATGCGTACTTGTATTGATCCATTGTGCCTTCCACAATGATCAGTGAACCTAGAGAATGCCAGGAAAACATTCCCCAGACCATAATGCTCCCGCCTCCAGCTTGGACCGTTCCGGCAATGGTTGCAGGGTGGTTCCTTTCAGAGGTTTCACGCCTTATACGCCAACGTCCATCTGTCCGATGGAGCATAAAACGCGATTCATCCGAAAACGCAACCTGTCGCCACTCAGTGGACGTCCAGCTGCTGTACTGGCGTGCAAATTCTAGCCTTCGCCGTCGATGAACAGCAGTCAGCATAGGTGCACGAACCAGGCGTCTGCTTCGGAGGCCCAGACGCAGCAATGTTCGCTGAATAGTACTTTGGGAGACACTTTTGGTAGCCCCTTGGTTCATTTTGGTGGTCAGTTGCTCAACGGTAGCCCGTCTATCTGCCCGAACGCATCTCCGCAACCGTCGTTCGCCTCTGTCATCTATGGCCCTTGGTGCACCACATTTGCCACGTCGCTGATTTTGGACAGTCCCATTTTGCCATGCATGGTACACTTTTACCACGGCGGCACGCGAACAGTTCACAAACTCAGCCGTTTCGGAAATGCTTCCACCCTTGGCCCGAAAGCCAATGATCATGCCCTTTTGGAAGTCGGATAAATCGCTTCGTTTCTGCATTACGCCAACGATTGAAATGTTTTCCGAAGCCCTCACACACCCTTTATATACGCTCAACTGCACTGTGCTGCCACCTGCCTTCTGTGATTGGTTATTTAACTCTGACATGGAAAGTACGTGGTGGTCACATTAATGTGACTGGACTGTGTACTTTTTATCTTAAAAGTGTATCGCAATTGACTTTTTGTCATAGTTGTAGTCTAAGGGGGCTAAATGCTATGTTCATCACCTCTTTTGTGCTTAGTCTCTTGCTAGCTAACACTTGCTGGGGAATTATGCAGTGATAGCTTAAAAAGGCAGGGAATTCCTCTTCCTTTTGACATAGGGCTATAAATCCATTTATGCTACTTATCATTGCGCCATCCGTTGTTATTGAGACTAATTTAAAAAAGTGGTACTTTCAAATCATTGAGAAAGTTTTTAAAGGCTTTGAATATGTCTATACTTCTAGTCCTTTACTTCAAAGAAATCACACCCAAGGATCCTTCTTTAGATGTAAAATCCTTAAAAGCCATACGAACGAAAACAAGTAATTTTGCCGTATCACTTATATCTGTCGATTCATCACACTGAAGGGAAAAACAAGAACATCTATTAATATCATTATATAATTGCTCTTTTACATTCCCACCAGCCTTTCAATTCGTCGCATCACTGTTTTCGAGACAATTGTAGATTTTGAGTTGCAGCAACAATTTCACACTTGTTCTTAAAATCGTTAAAAAGTGAATCTGACTTTTCTAAAAAAATTTCCTGTACAAATTCACCATCGGAAAATGGCTTATTTTTGCTAAGAGAAAGCTTACTTTGAATGATGCAGTAGTTACTGCTTGTGACTTCAACCTTGGCACTTTAAAAACGCTTTGTTGATTTGTTAATTGAGTTTTAAAATCCCTAACTTTATATTTTATCAGTTCAGAATTTGGCGGATAATCTGTTTGATGCTTGTCATGTAAAGCTAAAACATGTCTCTCCAGATTACCCTCTTTAACAATGGCTACTGAGGTAAGGCATATTAAACAACAACATTTATCATTCAACATTGTAAAAAAGTAATCGAGTTCCCATTTTTCATTGAAGTGATATGTTTTCGATTTCTTCGGTTTACTACTCATGTTCATAGGTATACTAGAACGCAAAGAAATAGGACACTTTAAAGAATAAATATTGAATTAAATATTTTTCTACAAAATTAAAAACTCAGGAACTGTGGCTATTATCTCCGTTACATTGAGAGAAATTATAACAATACTGCATACTAAGATCGGACACGGCAATACAAGTGTATTAAAATCTAATAAAGATATATTCAAATTTACAAGAAATATGTTGAAGTTACAGTATATTTATTACGGTTTAAATACTGAAATCTTAATTTAAATAGAATTATTGGTATTCCTAATATATTTGTAATGCTGTCTCTTATTTTTCTCTCAGTGTAATAACCGCAGTTTAGAGATCTGTCGCCGAGAATGCTCACTTATCAAGTCAATAGATATGTAAGAAAAGCAATTTGATTTAAAACAAAGAAAAGGTACTTACATTTTAAACAGAAGAAAAATTGAAACCCAAAGTGGTCATTGAGGATAAATAATATTGATTAATAATAATACTGTTGATACAAAAGAAAAGAAGCTACTGTATGACACTGCCAAATATTCAAGATAACTGATAGTATTCTTCAATGAGTTGAGCCCTAACAGTTGCGTTCACGCATTGCGATCGGCAAATTCCCAGAATGCATTAATCTTTTGAGGACGGGGTGTTGGCAGCTGTAAGAGGCTTGAAAGGACGGAAATCTTGAACCTAATGCTTTCCCCTTTAAAAAATCACTCCTTTCTTGCAGCAATGATCATTGTGCATTGTTTAATGGATTCTCAGTGGGCTGAATTTCTTACACAAAAGAAGGGAAATGCAGGGAGTAGTGACTAGGCTTTTAGATGCTTTTCTTTAATGAAGGAAAATTTATATAATACACAGAAATACAAAGGCCTTTGAAAGAGATAAGTATTTAAGACTCCAGGGATGTCATCTTTGACATTTCATCCCAATCCTTTGTACACAGAATTCCACTCCAGTCGTTGCGAGGTATCGACGATCGACCAAAATTAGTCTCCCGATCGACTTGTTGGCCACCCCTGCTCTAGACTATTATATTCAACAAGAATAGCTTCTTTAAAGAAATTCTAAAATTATTGGCTTAGTGTGATAAAATATCAGATCTCAGTTTTATTTAATATTTTTAAGGAATTGTTCAAAACCAGACTCATCAATGTGAACTATTTAATAGCTGAACTAGTTTTTCAACTCTATTAGATAATAACATTTACACCATAAAAAATTCAATAGAGTTTGTAAAAAAATCTAAAAGCATTTATGCTGGAAATTTACTCGTGGTTTCTTTTAATGGGAAATCATTATTCACTAATGCTCCAGTGGAGGGTGCATTAAGACGTCTAGAAACCAGACTTCGTGAATTAATTTCTTCTGCATCGAAATTGATGAGCTGATTTCCCTCACTCAACTCGGTTTGAAACAACCCATTTTGCCTTGCGAAATAAGTATTACAAGAAAATTGAAGGATTCGGCATGGGAAGCCCTCTTAGTCCCATCCTGGCTAATATCTACATGCATTATTATGAATCAAAATTATTTGAAACTTTAAATTTCCCGGTATGGTTCCGCTACGCAGATGGTACTTTTATCCTGTTTGACGGTAATAAAGATGATTTCAATAAAGTTCTTTCAATAATGAATTTCATTGATCCTGCTATTCAGTTCACTTTGAACTTGGGACATGCAATTCTCTTCCGTTCCTCGAATTTTGGCCACAAGTAACACATCCAACTTCAGTACGACTTCATAGTCCAAATATTCCAATCCAATCCAGTTCTTTAGATGCTAAAAAGCTTGGAAAAGTAAGAAAAAATAACATATAAATATAATTTTACAAATGCAATAATTTTGACAAAAAATTAAATTATAGCTGAGATTAATTAGATAATAATAAAAATTAAATGGTAGAAATATAGTTAGGAAGCTGATATTTTCATTAATATAAACAAAGATAAATTTGAATTTTACAACAATTTTTATGTAATAGTGACGCAGATGAGAAACTCAATGCCTAAACGTTAAATGCCTTCATGATAAAAATTGACTGCACATCATATATAGTTTTAATTCTTTAGGAACTCACCAAGCAAGCTGTACAGAACTGTGAAATTTCGGATAAAAAAAAGCGTGATCATTCATGCCAAAACTTGGCGGAAGAAAAAAGAAATAAATGTAGATATTTTCGATAATACGATTAATACGATCTTAAGATTATGTCCAGTTTAATCCAAAGAGAATGTCTTAGTTCTATTCGACATATCTTAGAAATACCGATGAAGTATTGCGGCGTACTTTTTTTTTAAATACAATGAAAGTTCTGAATTTTTTGAAAATTTCCTTATTCCAATTTCGAGCAACTTGTATTAAAATTAATGAAATTATGTTCGTACGAGCTTAACTGAGACCGAAACCGGCTCATTTGCAAACTTAGTCAAAATCAAGAGTGGCGATTGCTGTTCTACATACCGAAAACATCGCGCCATATTTCTTTTTAGTGCTATCAAAAGATTTTGATGTTAACTTTTTAATGATTTAGAAAGAAGATTAGAGCTTTAGAATATTTATTAAAAAATGTCATTGTTGCATCTGGAACCATAACATTCTTTATTTGTTTATAACATTATCTAGCTTCTCCACAGCTTATTATTGATTACATAGAGGCAGATATTTATATGTTCTGCAATTAATTACTTTGTAACAATACAACTTTGTATCTGGTATGTGTCTAGTGCACTGCTAGTGTATTGGTATTAACTCTGGACTTATGTTTATATTCGAACAATACAAGCCAGACCATTTTCGATGCTATTAATAAGCGTATACTCTTTTGAGGAAGAATGACGTATGGTCTCTGTGAGATATGAACGGTATGCAAAGATGTTGAGCAGTTTCCTGAAGGCTAGAATCAACAACTCAGGAAATACATCTTTGGGATTCCAACAGGTTGGAGCTAGAATACGTGGTTGCGAGAAATGTTTCCTGCATGCCACATTTCACAACGTAGTGACATTGCACAGTCATCTTTCAACTAGACCTGGCCCACTGCAATTTCTCTGTTTTTTTTTTCCGGCAGAGAGAGAGAGGAAGGAAACCTTTGGGAGAAGTATTGTACATTCACATTTTATAACTTAAGAATCATTTTCTAAATTAATTAAAAAAATTAGGCAGAAAAAATCATTGATAAGCTACATAAGAGAATCATTATACATGAGATACATTAGATATGAATGCATACCCTAGCTGGACAAATTAACTACCACATCCTAAGTAACAAATTGAGATATTTTCTTACTTTGCCGAGATACGTATTTTAAGCATGTGAACAGAAGTAACTGCTTTATAAACTAGTGCCAGGTTTTAGTTAAAGAATAGTCCATCAGTACTCGGATGAGCGGACCGCTCAACACGTTTTTCGACTCAGGGATGAATCCCAAGGGAGACCTGCCTGCATGGGATTTTTACAGATTTTCTTCATCTATATTATAGACACGAACCCATTTGCCTTAGAAAGTCCTTCACGAAGGGGTTCCTTTTCATAAACAGATAGTTGCTCTAGTTGGCTTTGAGTAATTCCTTTATGTGGCTGTGTAAAATTTCATCTCATTCAGGTATTCGAAAATTCTGTATAAGTAAGATGTAGAGACATTAGGTTATTTCGAAGCAGGAGACATGAAAAATGAGCAATGCCCTCGCAGGGGCTCAAACCACGGATCTCTCGAACACGCGCCGAGCGTGCTGACCACCACACCGCGAAGGCATGCGAAGAAGGCCGGGAGAAGTACCTTATAATATGTTCAAAACGTTTAAAGCACTTCTGCTAAAATAAAATTCCCACCACATGAAGCTGTTTTATTTTACTCAGTGAATACGTATTTATTGCAATGCAATTAGAATAATTTTACTTTTATTTATCTTATTTTACATCAACGAAGGTTATAGAATTAAAAAAATTTTTTATATAATGTATTTGTACAGCAAGGCACAAATACAACATTTTAGACAAAATTAAACATTGTACTCATTTTTTATTTACTTAAACACATATTTCTTCTATTTTAACCGAAATAAAGCAATGGAATGAATTTTATTTATGTAGTCCTAAAGATGAACACGTCATCTTGGTTTCATTTTTGATTGGATTAGATTTCAGTGAACAAATAATTTTTTATTTATGTAATTTAAAACACAAAACTTACGGCTATTGAGCTAACATTTAACTAATTCATTATTCTTTATTGAAGTAATGAAATCGCAAATGTAATGCACATTACTATATTTTTCCTCAAAATGAATTTATGATTTTAATGAAAGATATCGAAAGAGGAGGTGGGTTTCAACAGCTCTACCTATACACGAGTGTGAATGAAAAGTGAGGATGAATCTAATTTATTGAAGTATGCAGATAGAAATAACCTTATTGCTCAATACATTTTACATACAGTTCAACAAATTTTGACACATGTGTAATATATACAAATAAATAAATAAACATAAAACATGTTCTTGAAATTTTAAGGTTGTTCTTGCAGCTACGAATACACCTCTTTCCAAATTTCTTTTTTCACAGAAAGCTTGCATGCTTCCACTCCCTGTTTTGCATTTTCGTTGGGGATCGGAACAATGAATCCCTGCTTCGCCTTCAGTATTTATTTTGAGAAGACCGACATCGCATTAATAATTTTGCAAAAAGTGTCGTGAGTGATGCATTATTTAAGAATGTAAAACTACAGCAAATATTTAACTTTTTGGCGTCATCTTTAACTGAACAAACCTTTTGATCTTCCTCAATTCCCTCACTGAGGATCCAGTTTAGTGTGCATATGGGATAATTTTCCTTAGAAAGTTCTGCATGAAAGCATCTCATCCCTTAAGCAAATAGTCATCGTATACGTTGTCATAATCCAATACAATCCAAATGGTTATATCATAATTGTCATATATGCAAGAAATCGACAGGCTGTTCAACAGAGTTTCATCACGCATTCATTCTGCTAGCAATAAACTTTCCGTCGTATGTCTTGGTTTGTACACCTGTGCAATCGTCGAGTGGTTAAGACTACTGAATACTCATAATTCGAATCCAGGCAAATAGGCTGGTTGCATGGTTCGTTCCATGGTTTTTCCCAGATGTAATGTGAATACGACCCAGTTTTCTTTAGAAAGTCCTCTACTAAGGCACTCCTCCTTTTATGCAGATAACACTCATGTGTTTGCCATGTTAAAATACCCTGATCCAACGACACACCTGTGATCCTCATAGTGAAGGTAATCCTATGGTGAATTTCAGTGAGCTGCGCACCCTCAGCCTACAAGCCTATACAAAAAGTCATGTTTATGCTCTTAAAAGGACTAGGTACTGATGCTAGAGGCGCACTCGCCACTATTGATGATTTTTCAATTCGTCCTTAACGCCGACCTCGATTAAACCGTTTTATTTGTTGAAAGTAAACGCTCAGTGTCTTAAATAGTAAGGTTTGCAAGAGCGAATGAAACGGAAAAGAAATATTCGACTAGGGACGAAAAGGGACTAATGACACAAGTGGATTAATAGCACAATTACGAGCAAATCTAAGGATCTTGTCTAAGTTCCATTGTTAATGTTATTTAGTTACTTTCGGTCACTACTCAACTTCCCCTCATTTACCACAGTAGCGTTTGTATTCATTACCGCGTAGAGAGAATTAGGGGATTTCAGAGGATTTGATCATTTTTCCCCAACAGTCATGGTTTAGGAACAAGAAATGGCCTTGAACTGCCTATTCTAAAGTAACAGAACATAGTCAAGCGCAAGTGTTCTCTTCCTTCAAAATATCAATCTGTTCCAGCTCTGCTTGCATACCTACCCGCAATACAAATCATATATTTTGATTCATTATGTGACCCTGTAATTATTTTTCTATTAAAATTCATAGATTACATATTTGCGGAATATCTAAGCCTGTCCACATGTGGTATACATTCATCTAAATTAATTTATGTACCTTTTAAAAAAAATTTTCTGAAAAGTTAGAAAGAAACAAAGCAAAACTCTTAAATAAATTAACGGCAAACTGAGATTTATTTGATTTAGAAAAGAGAATAAATTTTAAAGATCTATCTTGATTTAGAAAATAGAATAAATGATACAGATAATTAGAATTCTACTGATAAGAAAATTTTGACGGAAATTAAGTTGTTTGATCATACGCACGCCTTTTCATTACTGGTTATTTATTTCTTTATCCGTTTAAATCTCGTTCCCTGAAGGAACGTGACTTAAGATGAATGAGACTGAAAACTGGATCTAACAGAGCTGTTAAGTCTCGTTCCGTAGTCCTATTAGATCCAATTTTAAAACTAGTATAATCTTGATAATATGATGTAAATCAGAACTATCTCGAGTTTGTTCAATCACATTCTTCAGGGATAAATCTAAGTTCTTAAAGTAGGTTGAAGTCCATTCTTAAAAAGCTCGTAGACGTAATTTTAACACGTCCTGCATCACTGAAATCCTGACAATTGATTCTTTGTTTTTTTCCTCAGGCCATAAATCCTTTTTTTTCCTAGGCTTACAATACCCACTTTTTCCTTTCTGCGTTCAGCTTTCTCCGACTACCATTTGTTATTTTACTTGCTCTAGACCGTCAGCAGACCTGTGTAAAGGAAAATGAACTCAATTTAGTTCTACTTTTCTCAAAATAAAAGAAAAAACCCGATTATGTTACATAGTGACATGTTGTTTTAAGGTCTTATCTTAAAATGTATTATTATGTGCATATCGTTCTTTTAATTTTTATTTGTCTTTCGGTTTAACTCTTGAATAACATGACACATATGTAAGAGCCATTATAATCATATTCCGTTGTCAGCTTGGCTTTATATTTTATATAGAGGTTTTTTTTTTTTAAAGAATGTATATTTATTTTTTTTCCCTTTTTTAAAATAAGATATTTTTAAGGAATTAAAATGAAACATTACTGAATAATAATTTTCATGTAAGCTTGCTGAAAAGAATAATAAAAGGGAGAACATTTCAAAGAACGCCTAAACTTAAAATTTGAATTTTATGAAGATTAATTGCACGATTTACCAAATTCTAAAATACTCAATACTGAATTCATTTAGTTACATCTTTTATCCCTCAGATAGCTTTCTTATCCTTCAGCTGTATGTAGGGCAAATGATGTTTTATAACAACGTTTAGAAATGTCCTTACATGAAAGAATGAACATGAATAGGTACATGAAAGAGTTTCTACTTCAGTAATTAATCCATTAATTAAATTCCTCTTCCTACTTTAAAAGCAGGCAAATGATATTTAAAATCAGTTCAATTCAGATTAAATTTAATGACTCATTTTCGGTATATCAGGGGTTGAACTGACAGGTCTGAATACTGACGCCTTAATTCGGTTTGAATTTCGGCTAATAACGAGCTACGATCTTTCCCATATGAAACCTAAATACAAACCAGTTTCCCTTAGAGGAGCCTTTCACAAAGGCATTCCTTCCTTGAAGCAGGTAGCTTTTATGTGTTTTGCAATCTTATTAGCAGTGGCGGCTCGTAATAAGCACTGTGGAACTGCAGCACTCCCTGTTTCCACTTATTATTATTTTTAATATTTAATATAATGAGCCCTTTTTCTTTAATTCTTTCTTTATACTTCTACAATATATAATCCTTAAACTTAATGTCAGTAGCCATCCTCCAGTTTATGGAAAAGGTACGAAAGTTTTTGTATGGAACTGCGCTTCACAAGGCTGTTCTGCGCAAGCGTGCACAGAAAGCAGCACTCGAGCCAGGGAGATAAAATAGCACTGTCGCAGTTGCAGTGCCGGGAAACGTGATTATTTCTTACTCCGCGCGTGTGGTATTTGGCTGTTCTGCGCATGCGCTCTTAGGGAGCAGCGTACGAGGCTGAGAAGGGGAGAGCACTGTCACTTTTGCAGTGCCGAATCTGGAGTATCATTGGGAGCTGGTTCTTTTTTTTTTACTCCGCGTATGCTGTGTTTAAAAATCATACACTATATTCTTGGTTAGATTTTTTTCAGCTATCCTGTTTGATTCATTTTTTTTTTCGGTTCTTTTCTTTTACAGAAAACTTTAACCATGTCCTTGTATCATCAAGTAATAAATTCTGTGACTGTAAGTGAACTTCAAGAGTTTTCGTTTTCATGCGCTTGCAATGCTTTCAATGTATAATATAGAAAAATTTCCTCAGTTGTCATCCAGAGATCAAGGAGAAAATTATTGATCTCTTCGCGCAAATTAAAACAAGAAGAACGGATTTCATTTTTAAATTAATAGGTAAAGCTTGAACTGTAACAATTTAAGTTAAAGTAATTAAGAAATGTTTAATTTTTCTTTTGTAAAATTTCATGGAAGTTTCAAAATAAATTTCTTTTTATACATGTTTGTTTCCCTTTACACAGGTTTAAAACAAAGGTTAAATTTTTTTGGAACAGCACCCCCACTAATTTTAGCTTGGAGCCGCCACTGCTTATTAGTATTTTGATTCGGTGACAAAAATCATTCCCAGTTCTCGAAAAATGTTTATTAATCAGTATCCTTTCAGGAAAGAAACCTGAAAAACCTATCAGAAACCTGAAAAGCGAAGATATGAGCTTTATCATGCGGTATACAAAATTAATAGTCAATTTCATTTCGGAGAAATGATTTATAATTAAGAGCATTTTAATTACAAAGGCATTTCATTCAATTTTTCTTTAAAGACATCGTGTAGTTATCTCATTCCCCCCCCTTTTTTTTTAAATCTTTTGCAGTATAATAAATTCAATGCAGAACAAATGTAGGTCGATAACTTGGAAAACAAATGCCTGGCCTTGGATGGTAGTCGAAAACTTCGAAACATTCATAGTTCGTTGTGAGTCAGTTGAAATCCGCCAACGGCGGAGCAGTAAAGTCGCTAACCACTGGTAGTTCAACCGGAATTCAAAGCCCGGAAAACGGGCTAGTTTGCAGGGACGTTTTCGTGGTTTTCACCATGTGTAACGTGGATTGGAGACAGTTTCCTTTAAAAAGTCCTTCACGAAGGTATCTCTTCTCTTAGGCAGACAGCACTCGTGTACTTTGTCGTAATTCCACCAACCTGAGTCGGTGGTGAGAAACCGAACCAGGGATATTTTTGTATTTTTTCCAAAGCATAAGAGAAATAAAATCCAATTTTTCTGACAGTCTTTTCTGACTGAAGACATTCTTGGTTTATAATTAATTAATCCAGCCTAGTTGAGTACTTAAAACTGGAGACTAGCCTACATTAAAAACTGTTCTCAGAGAATATATTCTTGGTTTTCAAGTCTCATAACAACTAATCAACTCCCGCTGATTTCGCAGAAATTAAGTCTGGTTAAAAGGTAAAGAGATAGTAATGAAAAACAGTAGCCAGTATTTGGACGATACAGTAGGTTAGTGGAGGCTAATTGCTAGTCTGAAACTAAAGATATGGATCCAACCCCCATTCCTTTTAGCAAGAACTACCCTATTAATGGTTAACGTAAGGCTTAGCTGTACGTTTGTGCCTTTCCTCCTACTTGCTGGTGCAGTATTGGTTTAGTTCCTGTGGCGCAGCTTAATCTCTGTGATCGGTCATTCTCGACGAATTCGTTTAAATAAGTGTACAGCTATTAGGAAGAAAATAATACATTATCTAGTAAGAGAAAAGTATCCTTAATATAACTGTATGCCTACCAAGTACCATAACAGTGTATGCCTAATATGTACAATGTATTTGTTCATCTTTGCATCTGTACCTGATTATATAACATATCCTTAATATAACTGTACGTCTAACATGTACCATAATAGTGTATGCCCAACATGTAACGTAACTGTATAACTGTCTGCCTAACATGTACCATAATAAGTGTTCCCCTTAGTCTCAGCAGTCCCCATCATGCACCTTCTTTCCATGTTCTGGTCCTTATTTCAATGTTCCTCGTTTAGCGTGGTCAGTTGCAGGAAGACACACTATTAAGCTCTTTATATATATATATATATATATATATATATATTTAAATTCCATCGACGGGATCCAACAGGCTGAAAAGCACCTAACCCAGTGGGCCAGCTGTTCCGTCGATGGCGAAAAGAAAGAAAGTAAGAGAAAAGTTTCAAGGAATGTTAACAAGCAATGTATAGAGGTTTGACAAGAATTAACTCCCGATTGAAAATTATTTATAATTTTTTAAATACTTAACGAATTTTCAGGAAACTAAAAACACTTTTTTCCTGATAATGACACAATTTCTTGCATGATATCTCTTTTACGACATTGCAAGTATTGGTGGTGGACCCTGGCGCAACGTCTAAAC
>KK113738.1:125908-166384 GCA_000611955.2 Stegodyphus mimosarum
CAAGTACACAGAAGTGTAAAAGGACCGCGTGCATCGGTAGATGCAAAGACCATAAGGAATTGCCCCTTGAAACAAATGGACACACATTCTGCATAAGATGATAGGAGACACGGTCGCCCCTCAGCATCCAGGACGGAGGAAAATGTGCAAGTGTCTCAGAAAATGTTCAATCGAAGTGCTGAGATATCACGAAGAGGCAGACATCTAGTAAAAGTGGTTTAACTCGTTATGCAATCTGAACCAGGATCTTACCGGATTGCTGGCTTGAGCCCGCTCACGCAAGGTTAGACGTTGCGCCGTGCTCCACCACTGATACCTGCAATGACATAAATGAGATATATGTTTGTACCATTGTAAGGAATAAAATGCCTTTTATTTCAATTAAATTCGCTAACTATTTAAAAAGCAATAATCAGTCTTCAATAGCATGTTAATTTTTGCCATTGCTCAAACTGATTTTTAAAGCATCCGAAAACTAATGATGCGAATCATTGCGTTGGCGAAGTCCCGCTAGCTGCTATTAATTTTTACGTCTTCACACAGATCATTTCACATTTAAGTTTGCGGATTCCGAGACTTTTTTTAAACTGATTGCTAAGGTAAATTAAGTTTTGGAAACATGCATCTTGATGCCATTGTAGAATTTCGTTTCATCAATCCAATTTCTGTTCTGTAGATAGTATAATAAGTTTGTTAAACAGAAGGTAATCATTTTTAAATCGTAAGTGCTTCCTAATTGATTTGTATTTAGAAAAATTCCTTTCATGGTGAGTAACATTTACAACAATTGTGAGGAAAATTTTCAGTAATTTTGAAATATTTGGAATTGCATTGTGAAGACTAGGTTAGATTAAACTGAAAAAGGCCGTTCTCCCAGTTTGATGTTCTACATAAAAAATTAATGGTGCTATTAGAAACGAAGAAATAAATGAAAAATATCTCACATTGATGGATTATAAATAGCAACATTTGTTTCCCCATTTTTCTAATTGACTCTAATGGCTAGTCTAACGCTTTCTTTGAAGGAAGTATCTTAAAAATGTATATTAATTACAACTACTTGCTGCTTCCCAAAACTATCCTTACTGTGCCAGTTACAGTTACAGTATTAATTATCGAGGCAATTTACGCTCACAACTTAATTCGCTAATATGCGATAAGGAAAGAATCGCAACAAACTTGATAAAAAAACCACGGTATCACAGGTGGTTAATTGTGCGGTGAGAAGCAACAACAAAGGAAGCTTTTTTAATGGAATTACCGCTATATTATGTTAAAGTTGACTGAATCAACAACTCAGGCATGTGCTGCTTCAGTTAAAATAAAACTAAGAAGAGTACTTAAACACTGTTTTTGTTGGATATAAAGAATAAGCATTTTAAGGACTAGAACATGTATCACAAATCTGTTTTATTTAACTCGTAGTTGTTTTTGTTGCCTTCGAATTATTCTGTGGTGAGCGTTGCTCGTTGTGATTACATAATGGAGAAAAATATAACCAAATGCTTAATTCCTTTAGATTTAACATGAGTGCACTTTACGTTGAAGAAACGAGATACTTTTTCATGTTAAACCCTTCAAAATTATAGTAAAAAAGTAAATAATACCACTTCTGTTAATTAAATCACTGAAGGTAAGTATAGCTAAGAGTTTACTGCTTAGATAACTGTCAACTGCCATCGTCATTTTCCACCTATTCAATATCTACCTACCTGTGCAAGATAAATCAAAAAGAATAATCCTGTTATAAATGATTACAGAAAACATTTTAATTGATGCATATTTACAAGTGATACTTTAAAGTAAATTTTAACTACAGAAATTTCTTGTCACATGTCACAGTTTCTCCACATGAGAATTTTCATCAGGCTATAGACTTCCGCTCTACAGTCCATTTCAAATCCACACAAAGTTGAAGCATATCCAATATGATTGACGTCTATGACGAGACGACATGGTTAATGAAAATTTTGAGTTTCTCGAGGCTGAATGGCAGTAACAGCATAAAAAATATATCTTTAACATAACTACACCAAACGAAAAAATATCGCAAGAGCTATGTCTGGCGAATTTTGAGGTCAGATGAGAAAAGCATTGTTATTTGTTTTTTTCGACTAAACAATGGATGCGCGTCACTTAACAAAAGAATCTCACATAGCACACCTGTAATGTGATAAGAAATTTGGATAGTTAATGTTTAGTTAGAGGCATCACGGGTAAATATGTGTCCAATTACGCTGTTTGTCATAAGGATTTGTTCTAGGATGAATCTTTTGTACTTAAACTTTATATACTATTATATCTTAATGTAACTTTGTGCGCATTGAAAAGTCAGTTATGTTTTATTATTCCTTTTCCCTCTCCATAGATAGACAAACACTCACACACATACGCACATGTATACTTTAAATTGAAGCATGGGGAAAACGCATCCTTTTGCGTTCACCGAATAAAAGTCGTTATTTAATATGGTATTTAGACAACCAAGTATACGAATCGTTGCAGACCATATTAAGCTAGAAATCTTCTGCGAACATTCGTAATGCAACACTTTTTATTCGATGTCTCTGAAAGACATTTAGTCTTGTTGTCTAGGTCATTAAATATTATATTCAAAATCGGGTACTTTAAGCAAAATCCGAAATGTTATTCAGAACTCCAGATTAATAACAGACGGACATATCCACATTTAATTTCACCTCTTTTACTGCTAATTTTGAGTCACAAATAGAATAAGATATTTAATCTGAAGTAAAAATGTAACTGTAAATTAAGTAAAATTTATTAAAGATATCAACTGACAAAAAAAAATTGTAAAATGCAGATCTGCTGCAAAAAGTCGATGCGTCCCTTCTATGTGGTACTGTGTTCGAATGGCTATAGCTATCACATCCGTCCGGAAATCTGGGGGTCCCTAGATGTATTTCGGACAGAGCCGCAGTCTGATTCTCTATCCAGGCTCATCTTCTTCCCTATGACTGGTCCCATAATTAAATATGATGGACAATAGTTCGTTACTGAATTAGGATTGGTCAAATAGAAGTCGTCTACCCATTCAGCGATCTTTAGGTAGAAAGATGTAAGAAATCATTTCATTCCTCTCATGGGCTCTTGAAGTATAATGGTCAATACATCATTCCAGCAATTCCAAAGCTCAGAGTTCGAGTTTGGGGAAGGTCACGATGCCTTTACTGGACAATAATATATGTTTCTTGTAAATGGCTAACCGAACTTTATCAGAAAGTAATATGATATAGTACACAAGTACTCACCGATTATTCAAAATCACCTGATCCAATTCTGTAGATGGATTCACTTGCAGTAATACTTTTTTGATGATTTTTGTAGGAGCATACACAGATGACGAAAGTTCTGTAATCTATTTTATAAATATATATTAGAGGAAACGATGAATTTCAGCAGTATGTGAAGCTTCTGTTCACCAGAAACTTCAAGAAAACTCTCTATTCTTGCATCGAAATCAGCTATTCCAATATCCTTTTGAATAATGCAGCCCAATAAAACAACCGATAATTGCAGCTGCCATCAAAACATGTCAGAAATACAAAGCGGCTTACTTTGGAATACTTACTGAATAACATATACATTTATATATAGGGACTATAGGGACAAAATGCAGATATTTACTAGACGCCTTTCGTAAGATATCTAAAATTAAAAATTAAATTTTTTGCATTTAGGATTGCAGATAAACCTGGATAACTATTACGCATGCTGTAAATAAACGACAAGTACGATTCATCGTGGCATTGTATGAATAATTGGAACTTAGGTGTATGAACTCTGCGCCAATCATAATAAATATGAAAATAAACATATTGCGCATGTGCAGACTCGGCAAAAATCCGGCATCTCGGCTATGCCGAAAGCTCTCTTTGTTAATTACCTAATCTATTAGGATATTTTACGGTTGTTTAGATCACTAAGTTTTGTTTCCCCTGTTTATACTTTTTACTTCCGCGAAAGAGACACCCAAAGACAAGACTTTCACTCTTTCTGCGATCAAGCAATCATCCAGCAATAAATTGAATATCTTAAGCGTTAAACAGTGCTAGCCTGACTGTTTAGAATATATATATGTACAGCTTTATTTATTTCAGAGATTAATGAGATTGTGCTGTGGTAAACGGTGAGCCCAGCGTATCTTGTGGTATGAACGACTGGCTTGACAAATTAAAAGCAAGGCTTTTGGTTCACAATGCTGCAGGGAGTTAAGGCCTGCATTTTGTTTCATAACTCTATGCTTACATTAACTGAATTTAGGTCTAGAGATCTAAGAGCCATTTAAAGAAAGTGTGACTCTCTCAATCGATCAGCCGGTGAAGTTGTTTTCTAAGAGCGGGAGAACATTCTTAGGAAGATTATGTGAAATCTCATCTTGTTGAAAATTTTCTTCGAAAAGTCTGAAGCAAAATATATTTCTGTCGCATGTCTACAGCTATTTTTGCTATAACAATGGCAATTAGATCAACCGCAGATACATACTAAGCACAACAAATTTCTGTGGCTGGTCCAATTTTATAACTGTTGCAGGAAAAGTAGATGGAGCCAAATGTGTTAGGTTTCAAAACTTTTCTCTACCTCGATAAAACCTAATACATTATATTTTAGAAAATTTCTTTCTGTGTCGGTATTTTTTAATTCGGTATAACAGCGACGCAGTCTGAAAATCGGTTTAAAAATGCCAGTTAAACCAGCGTGAGGAATTAATTGTCGAAATGTTTACAAAACACGAAACACAAAACGGTTAAATATTGCGAAAAGAGTGCAAGTGAATAATTTTAAAACAAAATATCATTAGTCATGAATTCAAAAACAAGACTGAACAATTAATATCCACATTTTAATTTGTAAAAACTGCAGTGTAAACTAATTACTGCAGTGATTCAATGAACTGTAAGGAAAATTATGCTAAAAGAATTGTCGAAACAGAATAGTATAATCGATTATAAATTAAAAGTGAAAGAGAAACGCAAGCTAATTACTTAAGCTGTTTATAATTTCTTCTCAACTGAGAAGAAATCTGTAAAAAAGTGTAGATTTAATTTATTTATGTAAATAAAAAGCTTATTGTTTTTAATTTAACTGCAGAATTAAGCAATGAAATCTTTGAAAACTTAAATATCCTAACCACAACTATGACGACGATTATTTTCAACTTTCTCATAACAAATGTTTCAATAAACATACTACCAACCTCTTCGCAAGCTAACTAATAAACAATCGTATTTAAATAAACTTGCTAAAAAGGACGACTATTTTAAGAAACATGAAAATAAACCTTTTTCGTAATAAGTGTATTTGGGACATACTTATATCTATTTAATAATCCTTTATAGTCGAACCACGATATTTCACTTTAGAGGATAGTCTTTAAATGGACAGTTCCCAAATTCTTGGACCAAACAGGAGACCAGTGTACTTCTGTTTAGTTGACATATCTTGAAAACGAAAAACTGATCATCTTGCTTTTGTTGAGTATTTAATAATGAATGGAACGTCTGTACTGAAAATTCAAATAGACATTTTTTTTTTACTGCAAGTTTATTTTGCTCCCAAATTCGATTACCATTAATCAAGTAACATTACATAACTTCCATTAATCAAGTAACATTACATAAAATCCGTTCAAGTAACATTAATCAATTCATTAATCAAGTAACATTACATAAAATTCGTTTGAAAGTTGCATACAAACTTTCAAACGAATTTTAATGAGCAAAAAGAATTAAAAAGTGCACAAATAATTTTTTTGAGCATGTATTATTTATGTAAGTATTAACTCATTTTTTATTAATAAGGAATTTAAAAATTGTTCAGTGCGTGTAGCATCTCTCCCTTTTTATCCAATATTATATTTTAGATAATTTTAAATTTTGAATAGTAAAATTAATTTTCTTCGTTATTGTAATTTTTGAAAATTACGCTTTTACTGGCGTTTTTATTATTCAGTTTTCTTATTGTAAGAAAAGGGTTAAAAACGAAAAATTTTACCTTATTTTTTTTATCACACCTAATATTTCTAGAACAATAGCTTTTCTTTATTCGATATATCATTGCCAATAACATCAGTATTTTTTTGGGGGGAGGGGGCTTTTCTAATGGTAATGGTAAAAGTGGATAAATCTGCAGCGTCTTTCTTAGCAGTTAACGCAAATAAAATGGGGACGAAACGAAATACAGCTCCAAAATTCCAAAGATAGAAGCAAGAAATCTCATTTACTTAATATCAAATATCGCAAATTCAATTAAAAAAAATACTGGATCACACATTGTCAAAAATTCATAAAACAGAAGCTTAAAAATGATTTAAGCCTTAACTGAATAGTTAGATTTAACTTAATTTGATTGACTCCATTGCGTTAAAACTTATGGCGACAATAAAATACTTAAAAATTCTCATTGAGTTTTGAACTCGTTGCTAAAATTAAAACTGAGTGGCGGCTTTTGTCAGCTTCTCTTATATACCTAATGAGGTGCGAGTGCGCCGCCCAGACGGTATAGTGGTTAGGGAAGCCTACTGCCGTACCGAAAGGCCTGGGTTAAAATCCCAGAGAAGGTACGGATGTTTGCAAATGTATAGTGACATTGCGGCATGGGGCACTCTAAATATATGACTAGCCGAAAGTCCTAGTGTGTGGTTTGTGGGAGGGGAAAGGAGTGAGATACCCTCAGACCACCCCTGGGCGTGCTGTGCCTCAAAATTGGGGTAGAAGAAGTCCAACATCCTTGAGGCTCTGGCAATCATTTTTCCATGAAATACGTGGACAAGACGACAACAACAGCAAGTGCGAGTGCAGAAGAGGAACTAAGCTGAAATTTTCTAACACAATTCCTCAAAGCTCGTATGTCATGTTTTTGCAGTATTTCAAAAAGTCTCAAAATTTGGCGATACTTTGCAAAGTGTTATCGAACAGACTTCCTCAAGTAATAGTTTCAATTTTGAAAATTGTAGATATCATTACAAAAATTGTAAATGTCATTGGTGTAGACTTTTAAAAAATCTAGACGTAATCAACTTAAATACATAAGACGCCTTAATTACAGTTAAATTAAAAGCTGCGCAGAGTATACAAGAAATATGTCTAAATTGTTTTGTAGTATAAGATGCAAAATTAAATAATGAAAGACATGTGAAAATAAATATACATAAAATGCAAGCAAACATTTACACAAATTTATGACTGTACATTCGTATGCATTCAAAAAGTGAAAGGTATTCATAGATGATTGTGGCAAAACCCTTTTAGCCTATTCTTTTTATAATTAGAAGATATCTTTTTGTTACTTAAAGCTTGACAGTAAAGCTCCATGGCCGCTGCTTGTTTGAAGAAAGTTAAACAATAAAAAAGGAAAACGTCTTGCAACAAACTACGGTCTTGTTTATTCAAAATAATCGCTTATCTTCTTAATAAACAATTTTGATCACTCCATCAAATGTAAAAAACTGGCTGACATCAACTGCCGGGATGCTATTAAATTCTGCAGTGGTGGTTTTCTTGATAATCTCAACAAACATAAAATGTTGCCTTTTAATGGCAGTTTCAATTTGTGAGAGGCCCGGTGTCGCTGTGACTAGCGCGTTGCGCACCAGCACTACAGGTACAGGGTTCAATCCTCGGGATGGGAAAGGTTGACTCAGCCTTAGAAATTGCCTCGCACGGTAAACACTCTTTAACATGCGATGGGGAGCTTCCAGTTAGAAAACACAATTAACTTTCCCCACAATTTCTATAGAATGACTATTTGACGGTCATTTACATCATGGATCATCCCAAATGTCTTTCTTTCCTTCGAGAAATCGAGCATACCATTCATATATGTGACCAAAGGATAAGATACTGTTTCACAATTTTTAGTTACCTATAGCTGATTTCCCTAATTTGTAGTAAACCATGAAGCTCTGTTCCTTATGTAAATTTATGACAAGGGGAAACAAGAGGCTTTTGATTATCGATTATCAGAAGTAGACAGATTTCAACTTTTCCGAATTTTTATGTGTCTTGCATGTGAGGAAGGGCATAGTCACAATTTTTCATTCACAGAATATTTTCTGTCATCAACAACATAACCTGGAACTTTATAGCCTTTAACTTGCAAATTGCCGCTGAAGCAGGGTAGTGGTTAGCGACGCTGCCTGCCGTACCGAAGGGCTCGGGTTCGAATCCCGGCGAAGGCACGGATGTTTGCAAATGTATAATGTTCGTGCGGCATGGGGCATTCTAAATATGAGGCTCGCCGAAAGTCCTGTTGCGAGGTTGATTGCAGGGGAAGTGGGATGTGAGACCCTCGGACCTGTCCCTTCACGGTGCTCTCCTTCAAATTTGGAGACGGAATTTAGAAGAGTCTTACTGTCACCTATATGGTGCTCAAAGTTCATGCCAACGACAGGCGTAATCTTGCAATCCTTGCCACGATAAATTTCGTGGGCTTGCTCTGGTATCAGAGACCTCATCTGATGTTACTGTCGATCGGGTGGGATAAGCCACAAGCAAACAACCAAAAATTAATAACACACTATAAAGGATTCAAAAAATGTCTTTCATAATGAAAAATGTATTTAAGAAGATAATGTTGTTCCCACTGCATTATGTAAAATATGTGTTTTTCTGTTACAATTATTGAAACTGTTGTAATAACCGCTCATAATAAAACAAGTAGCGCGTTGCTCTCTGTTTCTGAATTTTCGCTTATTTGAAGTTTCAAATTAGATTTTTTGGATAGTATATAAGGTATTTCTCCCGACTTCTTGGCATGCCTTCGTGGTGTAATGGTCAGCACATTCGGGACGTATTCGAGAAGTCTGAGGTTTGAGTCTCGGTGAGAGCATGGCTCATTTTTCATGACTTGCTTCAAAAAAATCCTAATCACTCGACAAATGTATTCCGGGGATAAAAGCATTATCAACGGCAAATGATTTCAGTGTCATAATAACTAGTTATATTTGGTATACTGAGAACTGAGGGTTCAGCCCCACATATTTAAAATGTTATTTAAGCTGTAGATATCTTTAAAAGCTGATACCTGCAAATTATTTCATTCCTATGTTGATCTGAGTGAAGTAATAATACTTATTTTTTTCTACTTCATTTCAAACTGCTTTAATTTTGTTTTTACATGTTGGCGATGGCTGTTCAATTATTCTGATTACCAGTATAGTTTTAATATATTTTGTTAGCTTTATAAATTCTTTTAATAGCATTTCATCATTCTTTCTGTCATCAAAGTACATAATGCTTTTTAAATACGTGGGGGGGAGGAGAAGATGCAAAGAGAAGATTCCTATCTTTTCCAATAAGAATGCTCATTTTGTTCCTATTATAAGGTATTTTCTCTCTCCTTTCTGCATGCCTTCGTAGTGAAATGGTAGTACATTCGGTGCGTATTTGAGAGGTCCAGGTTCCAGTCCTGGTGAAGGTATTGCACATCTTTCTTGTCTCCTACTTCAAAAATCCTATTGACTCTACAATGTAAATTAGGTAGTTCACTAAAATGGCTTTTGGGAAAAAATGGGAATTATGTAACTTGTAAATAATATATGCATACTTAAAATAATTGGTAAAGAAGAGTAATTAAAGAAAGTTATTGAAAATCAAGTTATTTTTCCAGAGGTGCCTCAAAACATTTAATCGAGTTACTAAATATTAAAAGGAGAAACGAGATATATTTGAATTATTTTCAAAAATAATAATTTCAAAACAAATAGCTTCTTTACCTCTTTAAAATTATTAATTAATTTCTGATAGGTTAATTAAATTATTTACTTTACATTAGTTATAATAATCTAGAAATTTCTACATACAATTCCTACTTTTTGTATTTTAAATTGTAAATTTTTAAGTTTTAATTTTTTCCCCGCGATGTAAATCTACGATATATGAATTATGCATGAATGAATGAAGTTATGAATTCGTATTACATAAAAGGTATAAATTGAACTATCGAAAATCATAGCGCCCAATTCTATGCATAAATTTAAAAAATGTATATAAGAGAAAAATTTGTAACTATTTATAATTCCTAAATTATCCTAAGAATTTTCATAATTTCGTAAGCATTTCATAATTTATCCTAAAAAATTCCCATCTTTTTTATTCTAAAAGTTCTTCCAGAAATTCTAAAAATGTAATTTTCGTATTCAAAGCACACATACCTGTATATATATATATGCTCTTGCAGGGGATTAAAGAAGAAGTTATAAAAATGAATATTAGATTAGTGATGTTGGATAAAATCCAATGAAGTTTGATAAGTCAACAGCACAATATCAATGTCTTCAAATAATTCCCAAAGGATTAGATGCTGATACATAACAATATACATATTACCTGGAGCATATTCTCTGAATTAATTATTACTGCAGAACCTGAGCTACTTCTCCAATTGTTTTTTTAAAAAAGAAAATGTTAAAATCAGCTACAGTTAAAAATAATAAAATTAATAAAATACTTCTGTTTCGAACTAATTTCTAACTTCGCTTTAGATTAGATTTCTAATTCGAAGTCCATTATTTAAATAAAATGGCAGAACAAAGGTTTCTCACTTTCCGTGTTTCAAAAACAATACCCCGCAAATCATCAATCTTTAGCATCTTAATTATCATATCAAAAACCAGTGCGCAATCTCCTAAACATGTAAATCTGTCGTAGTAACGACCGATAGATCGCTTCATTGGTCAAAAGATCCTCCGGCACACATCAGAAGCGAGTCATTGATTGGTCGTGCCGTCATGGTTGAGTGGCCATTCTCGAGCGAGACATTATTCGAACAGTGATCATTGCCAGATTGCAAAATTCTAAAAGCGTAAGCGGACGAAATATCTCTGGACAATGCTGCTGCCATTTTTAGTATTTTATTTGAAAAGAAAAACATATTTTGATGATGCTTTTATAATCAATTATGTCATGATGTGAAATATATTTACGCCAGATGTACTTTAGTGTAAAATATTTATTTTATTCTACAAAATAATTCTATGGTGAAAAATTTAATCTTTAAACTGGAAGTGGCGTCCGAGTGATTCCGATTCTTTTGCCGCTAGCCTGGCTCGGATATGACAAGTCCAGGTAAGGATTTGATTGAATTTTGATTAGAGGATATTTGATTAATGTTTTCTTCTTTTTATGTTATTTTAATGCTATCTTGAACAGAAAAGTTCCAGCCAAAAAAAACTATGATATTTTTTTTTTAAACTTACAGATATTACACTGGTTATTTTCAGAAAAAGTTTGAAATAAATTATTTGTGTTATATATATAAATATATTTTAATTACGTTACACATAGAGACTACTGAAACCTACGTGAAGAAAATAAATATAGAAATAAAAAGTATAAGAAATCGAAAATATATGCACAAAGTGTATTGAAAGTAAACGAATATATATCGAAAGTGAAAACTTTTGAGAAATATGATAATTTTTATTTTATTTAAATAGTTACTTTTCTCAGAGAAAACGACTTTTCCCACAATATTTGCATGCTCATAAGATTAGCACTACACAAGGCATAGTAAGGAAAAAAATCCTGAAAGTTGGAAATTGAAATTTTTAATGTTAGTCATGCACAATTTTTACTTTTTAAACACGTTTGTTTACATTCTGTATATCTACCTCAAATTTATTTGTTTTATTTCACTTTTATTTTTATTTTTTTTTTCATATAAATTTCAGTGGTCTCTCTGCATAATGTAATTAATATTGTCGAAATCCCTAAAAAAAATTTGTACTTTCTACCCGTGGGAATGTAATCTTACTGATTTTTCGGTATATGTGAGTTTATGCTCTCTACTGTTTTACTACTGTGCGTTGACGCAAATATATGGGTATTAATCTTAAGCATTTTTTATATAATAAAGTTTATAGATGTAAATTTTATTTTTTCAAATTTTGTATACAATACTTCTGTACAAGTATAAAACTCAAATATATATTTGAGAAATAAAATACAACAACACAATCTGGAATGGAAAGATTGGATGTTTTTAAAGAATTTCACGAATTAAAACTTTATCAATAGGATGTGTTGTTGCATTAGATATACCAAGTTCGTTGAAATTTTTTAGATACAGCTAAATATTACAAGTTATAAAGTATTAATGTATTTATAACTTTTACATAATTAAAAAATAAATTCCCTTCCTCAAGAAAAAGAATAAGCGAAAGAAGTTGTTTAGTTGCCATTCTGAAAAGATAAACGTTTTAATTAAAATAGATTCATATAAATGAGATAACTGGTAAGCTAATAAAATATTAGAAGTTCAATTCATTAGATTTTTCCCAGGCATTTTTGTTAGAGTAGCACCACTTTTATTATCATTATTATTATTATTGCAGTTGTTGTTATTATGGCATGTAAATATTTTTCATTTTATAATGCAGGATAAAATGAAAGACCTAGGAAATTTTGGTTTTTTAATTTAGAAATTCTATCCCGAACTTCCAAAAATTCTCTCCATTTATAAATCTCTTCCATTAAATTAAAACACCCAGAAATCGACTATTTTAATCATTATTTTGCTTTTATAATTAATGGCTAATCGTTTTCTTACTTTTAGACTGTTTTTTAACTTGTTATTTCTTTCGTTTTTTAATAAATTGAAATACTTTACAGCTTGATTACTAAATTGTTTTCTAACATTTGAAACTTGTTTATTATTTATTAACACTATTAAAGTTATTTCATATCATTTATTTACGATGACCGTGCTTGTAATTCAGTTAAAGAAATTGTTACTTTTTGATGGATTCTGGTCTTGCAGTGAAGCTTCATAAATTTTCAACCTGTTGAATTGCTTTTATTAATTTGCAAACAGAGCTGAAATTTTGAAATTCAGAATATGGATATGTAAACGCTATGTTCATAAATTGTAACGAAAGTGCGGAGAGGAGGAATAGGAATAAAAGATTGATTGAGAGAGCAAAAAATCAGTTTAAAAGTACAAACGGGCTGAGTAGATGTATCACAAAATCGTTCTATTTCATTTGTTTTTAATTGTATCGAATGATCGCGTTTTCAGATACAGTATGCTTTAAAAGTTTCAGAATTAATACTTAAATCGTCTGAAAATCGGAAATTGGAAAAGTTTACCGTAGTTTTAATTATTTTATAATTTCGTTAAAAATTTGTAGAAGGCTTTTAAATTTTCAAATTTCTTTTTAACTTAATTAACAAAATTATTGAAATGTCAGAAAAACTTGTATTTTATTGCTTCGAGATTCAGAGCGGAAGAAAATTTATATTTCGTAAAATTTATCAATGTGCTTGGTGTTGAGAATATTGTGTAATTTTATCGATTTACTTATCTTTGCATTGCTCCTTACGATATATGTTAAAATAGTTAAAAATTTTTGGAATTACGTTGATGTTTTTTATTTAAAGAACTTTTTGAAAGAAATAATTAACAAAGCAGGTTTACTTTTAGAAGTTATTTGTACTGTGCTTATTAAAGTGCTTATTAAAGTTCTTAAAATAGCATTCTTAGATCAAAATTAACTAAAAAAATACTCCAAGAATATAATCTTCTCTTCCGCATAAACTGTCAGTTACATACACATGCATGATCTGTTTGTCCTTTGGGGGGGGGGAATAGCATGTAAAACAGATTAGAAGAATTTTTCTAACCCATTCTAATAAGAAAAAGCTTAGATCATAAATAAATAAAATTAAAAAAATAAATAAAAGAAAAGAAAACTTTTACAAGTTTTTGCTTTTACATAATGAACTCATATTTCATGAAAAATTTATTATAAAATACAAAGCAGAATATAAGAAAACGTTTGTGGTAAGCAACAGCAACAATTTTGTGTTTAATGGTTTGGTTGATTGAAATTACGATATGCACACTAATGCTATCTGCCTAGGGCAGTGGAGGACTTTCTAAGGAATACCGGCTTGTATACACGTTACAGATGGGAAAAAGCCGCGAAAACGCCCATACAGACAACTTGTTCGCGGGATTCGAACCTCGGATCGAACTACCAGTGTTCAGGGATTTTACAGCTCGGTCGATGGTGGGCACTTTTGCGTTTAATGAAAGGGAATAAAGTGCGAGTTTGGCAACATGCACAGGTTTATTTATTTATTTCCTCAACTTTATTACCTGGTAGGGCAATTCACGCTAAGATTGTCTGCTTAAAGTTTTGGTTTGGCTTAGTCTATTATAGGAAAACACACTAGGACTATCTGCCTAAGTGCAGAGATGCCTTCGTGGAGGAGTTTCTAAGGGAAACTATCTGATATACACGTTACACATGGAGAAAAAACCCAAATCGCCTATGTAATCACCTCGATCCCCTGGAATCGGACCCAGGTCGGAATTATCAGTGTTCATCGATTTTTACCACTCGGCGGCTGATGGGCCCTACCTAAAGGAAGGGATTCTTTCGTGGAAGGCTAACTATAGAAAAGTGATTCATATTGACTTTGTACACAGAAAATAAGAATGAAAACATTCACTCACCCAGCCTGTTTACCGCCAGTTTATTCACTTAAAAAAACATTATTGAAGAAACTGATTAATGGAAATAATGAAGCATTTTCCCTAAATTAAAATGCAGGAAATTAATGAAATATATTAACAGTCTGAAGATTTATTTAACTGATTGCACATAAGAAGGTGTAATTCCGTAGGCAAAATGCACAGTTTTCTGTAAAACTGTGATAATGTATTAAGCATAATTTCTGCAGTATGTAATAGTTGCTGATTCAACAGTAATTCATGTAATAATTTATATAAAGCTATATAGTTATTTAAATAAATAAGTCGATAAATAGTAATGTATTTTCATATGGTTCTGACTAAGATCTTGACGATATTAAGTAGATAAATAGACAACGAAATGTTTTCCCTCCTTCATTTAATAGTATTTATTACGTTTCGATTCATCAAAAGGAAAACACCGCAAAAATGTTAATGTAGCACTCTAGCAAAAACAATATTTTAAAGATATTACCTTGTACAGCCGCTTTCCCCCGCCGGTGTAGGGTACAGGAAAAATCATGTTCAGCTATGGCTTCTACACGATTCCAACTGTTTACTTTCCGATTGCTAACTGTATGTGCCACTACTTACACCACAAAAATACGCATGGGGAAAGGTGATAATACGTATATTCTACCCCCCGCTTGAAGGGCAACGGGGAAAAGAAGAACGAGATCCAGTCGGCCAAATTCAAATGGTGTAATTTTCGTTCATTACATTTAAGTTCGGGCGCCATTATAAAGCTATTAGGTTTCTTCAGACCAAGAACTAATAAAAATGAAGTATGTCTTCTACAGTATTCGAACGCCAGGCCTTCCGATAGCTAGTCGAACGTGCTACCAGTTACAGCACGAAAGTATGCATGGGAAAAGGCGATAATTTCTTGCAATCTTTTAATTTCTTTAAGAAATATAATATATATCTCAGAAAAAAAAATGTGTTATGTTAAACAACTAAGTTTTCTGTTACTTTCAGCAAAAATATAGACTTTCTTTTTTAAATAAAATATACAATAATTTTCTGTGAAGTTTAATTGTTCGCAACAGCAAGAGTGAGTTACCTGTGAGAGTGATAACTAAATGTCTCAGAGGATCCTAGGGCCTGCGCATTATTTCGCATTGAAGTTCCTACAAATGGGTGATTAATGGATTTGTGCGATTAATTTCATTTCTCGAATTTTTAGAGATTTCATGACATTTTGCAAATACAAAAATTTTTGGTAAGTGTACTGAATCGCAAAATTTTCAAAATCTGAGATAATTTTTTTTTTTTAAATATTACTATAATTACCAGATATTTGGTCTGTTTAAACCGTTTCAGTTTTGCTTTTCATTAGAATTATACCGAAAATAATCTCGTTTCGTACTCCCAGCCAAATTTAGTTGTCTTAATTTAATCTGAATATTTGAATTTACCCTCTTATTTCATAAGACATTTAGAATATGGGGAAATAGCGTTTTTCGGAGTAGCATAAAAAAGACGCCCTCCATTGTCCGTCACTGTTCATAAACGGCTTCGAAAAGGAATATTTTTTTCCTAAATTTAAAAATATGCTACTTGGCAAACTATTATCCACGTGTGTTGAATATGATCTGTCAAAACACCATGTTTTTAAATGGCAATCTTGTTCTCATATAATCGCAGTTCTCCACGTTTTGCTGTTTATATAGATATTTATTTTCATATTGTTTCCGAATATTTTACGCAATGTTAAAAAAAATGTATATTCCATGAGATGAATGTAAGGGTATATTGTGCTGAAATTCATAACAAGATTTTCTCAAAACCAAGCTCTGTTAAACTCTCACTTCTCAAAAGCGTCTTGCAGATTCGTAGCTTTTGTGTGCTGGGGATGAAAGCTATGTTTCTGTTTAAAAAAAAAAGAGAGAGAGAGAAAAAAGAAGAAAAAAAAATTGTGTATAGTGTTTTATTTAATTACGATCTTTCTTTCTTTGCTTGTCACTAGTGCCTGAGCAGTGAACTTGCCGAACATAGTTCGACCCAGATTCAAGACTTGGCAAATAGGCTGCCGGCACGGGCATTTTCGTGAATTTCCGCATGAGCAACGTTAGTACGCGACAGTTTTCCTTAAAACGTCCTCCATAAAAAATACCAATACATAACCCGAGTATACTTGACCGCAGTCCAATCAAATATTACTTACTCATTTAATGAATTATGCTAAATCATACAAAGGCTTTTTGTTTAAGAGAAAAGTAGTCATCAAGGATAGCTTAACTTGTTGATTAATAATTAGTCACTTATCTGTATAAATCAAGAAACTGTAGATCGATTTCGGCGAAATTACTAATTAAAATGGCTAAGAGGAATCTATAATTATTAACGCAGTCAATAATAATGACATAAATAGACCTCATCTTATAGTAAATTGAATACGCTTTTGAGAATCATGGAATATTGCCTGAGAATTTCTAACCGTTCTGCGCAAAACATCGTATGAGGTTGCGAGAATTTTTTTTTTTTTTTCATTAATGAAGTCATTGGTTAAACTTCCATAATAAGTACATAGTCCGGTTCACTTAAGAATTCATAATATCATGTAACAAAAAACTCCTTTGAAGTAATTTTTTTCCAATAAAAATTAACAAACTTTTATGTGCCATTTTTTAATCTTCTGCGCCATTTTTTAACTACTTTCCTTCTTTCTTCTATTCAGCGGTACATGAACATTGATTGAAATACAGCAAAGAGTTGATAAGCACGGAAGCTTAGACTTTTAATCGGATTTAAAGCATCTGGTGAACTTAAAGCCGAGATTACCTACGGCAAAGATTTCAGGGGTAAAGGATCTCTTTAAAGGGGCAAAATAAATATTACAAAAAATAAACTTTAGATGGAGTCAGAGCTTTTTTTACTGGTAACAGAGAATCAATATATATTAACTTCTTCTTTTATTTATGTCAAAAAGGTCTAGGAAAATATCTATTGGAACTAGCATATGACCTTTGAAATTAGGAATTACGTTAAAAAGAAAAGAATCCACTACTTTTAATTGCTTTTGATAGTAGTATGATGATGGTATTTAATAAAAATAAATTCAAATACATTTGAATTTTAGCTTAACGAAAATTAGACCACATCATTATCAATCTTAAAAGGGAAATTATAAAATTTTACGGTAGCTTACTTTTCGTAAGAAAGACGTCAAAAAGTGCTAAATTGCTTATCTGCCAACTACTGTTTTTTTTTTTCCAATTGTTTACAGTTTTGATTTTTGTTTACATACTGTAATGTATTTTTTCTCTCTTTTCTGCATGACTTCGTGGTGTAACGGTAGCACACTCAGCACGTATTCGAGAAGTCCAGGTTCGAGTCCCGGCGTGGGCACTGCTCATTTTTCACGTTTTCCACTTAAAAAGTCCTAATGACTCTACAATGGCGCCCGAACTATAAGGTGGTGGATGATGATTCTTCACCACCAGGATTTAGTGACGGGGTCCGTAAATCCCCAGTCGCCCTTTGAAAGGAGGGAGTATATATGGTATTTCTCCCGCCCTCTTAGCAGGCCTTCGTGGTGCAGTGGTCAGTACGCTTGCCGCGTATTCGAGAGGTCCGTGGTTCGCGTCCCGGCGAGGGCATTGCTCATTTTTTATCTCTCCTCTTCTAAACAACCTGTGTCTCTACATCTTTTTTATGTAACTTGTCTATTTGCATCAATCTTCTGATACTTTTATGTGCATCTGAATTTAACCACAATTTGAAATTTTCATTAAATTGAAAAATATGCATATTAATATACATTTTAGTTGTCTACAAAAACCTCGCCCCCCTTTTCTTTTGCCGCGCTTTTTTCTATGAACAAAAATTTACAAGGTGCAGTTCTTTTTCTGCAATGACAAATAATTCCATTAATTTTGGATTTTTCCCGTTATTCTTTTATTTATTTTATAACTGCTGGGTCCTTTTTACACTTAAACAATATTTTATGCTTCCTTCATTAGAATTTCCACAAAATATATTGCAAAGTAATCTTGCTCTGAAATCCAAATCAAAACTTCGAATTTTTACAGTAAATTTTCATGGACTTCCAGAATGCGAGAAAATGGTCATTTTTTGCAATTGCATGAACTCACTATCCGTTGCTTGACCAGCGAACAATTTCCATGCCTAACAATCTTGTTTTAAAAATGTGCGTCTTTGATAGAAATCTCTGTATGTATTCGCTTCTAGAATTCTATATACTCCCAGAAGGCACCATGGCATCTCCTCTCCCATTTAGATAGGTAGCAATCGTGTAATTTACTATATTAAAGCAAACAATTGTAATGTAGCTTTAATCTGTAAATTATACAGGTATAATTTCAATACACAAATTTACTGTTCATTTAGTGTATTATTTGCTTTGCGATATAGCTATCTTTTCATCTCCTTAAAAATTAGTTTTATTGGTTAAAAATCTAATTACTGGAAAAATGCATACGGATGTTCAGAACACTTCATAGATGCATGGCGAGTAACTGCATCTCCTTGCAACTGCAGCTGATGGAAGGTTAAACAACAAATTTTCAGTCTCGAAAAAGCTTCATCTACTGTAGAGGTAGTAAATTTTAATCATTGCCAAACTGTTGGGAGTAAATATAAGCGTATGACAGTTTAAGCAATTGCCAGGTGGTTCATGTTAAAAAGCTAGAATGTTGCATCAGCAAAGGGATCCAATATCTTTGTACGCTAAAAGGAACGAAATCCCCCCCCCGTCTTCTTTTTGAAAGAACAGTTGATAAGTTCTTCCCTGTTGATTACAAAAGTTTGTTCACTTGTTTGCAGTTTTAACCGATTATGGTTGAACAGTCTAGAGCTATTCTAAAAAAGGCTGACAATTAAAAACAGCAGTCTTATTTTAAATAGTTACGGGATTTATACCAACGATTAAGTACTATTTACAATTCTTGATCTATAAACCAAATAAATGCCTTAAGTTTTCGAAATAAGTTATGTAGAGAAGTATCATAGGTTTTACATTTTACAACCTTTCAAAACTTTACATTTATTAGGAAATGATAAAAATAATTCTTTTACTCAGTATATCTTACTAATCCTCTTATGATTCTTTCGAATTTTGCAACAAACGCCTTCGTGCTTTTGCATTTTTATTAGAAGATTAAAAAAGGATAAGTCATAATTTGATAAATAAAGCTGTATTAGAAGATGTCAAAGGGCTCTTAAATTAAAAGCAGTTGCAGTAGAAAGATTACAATTTTAGACGTCCTTTTTTTTAAATTCGAAAACAATGGAATGGGGTGAATCTTTATAAAAACAGGAAAATATGTTTATTTGAACTTAAAATGAAAGAAAAGAATCTTAATTTTAGGAACTGCTTCAAATAAAATTTAAATACTGTGATTAATAATGTGATAAGCACTCACACTGGCATAGTGCTCACACGTGAAATTCGAGGTATAATTTGATTTGATGGCATAATTTTAATAAATAAAAATCAGCAAACTATATTCTTAATTAGTTTTATCAGAATACACAACTAATGCAATCAAAATGACAGTATGATTTCAATTTAGACTAAAGACATACAATTAGCTAATTGATTTGTTTCGTTTAATATCGAGTTACCATTTTCGACAGGTAGAATATGCTAAGCAAATATTGTTCTGCACATAAGTACTTTAAAATATTTCCAACATACCACATTACAGTAAATCCTGGAGGTAGATATCTTCTTCCTGCAACGACTTTGTAAATTTTTTTTTAACGGTGGGCACTAGCCATTTTTATGCTTTCGCCACGACTAAGGCTAGAAGTGGTGAGCATTTTATTATAGAGACACTTAATAGGCGGCCACCGTTACCTCCTATGAAGGGACAGACATGTTGCATTCATGCCTTTTTCGGGATTCGAACCCGGGCCCTTAGGTATCCCAGTCCGGCTGCCCTAAAACCATTATACTTTCTAGGAGGTTATTTTTTGGTATTCCTGCTTGAGAACATCTAATTAAGCTGTGTGTGGCCGATATCAATTTCAACTGTGATGGGTTCTTTCATCATTGTTCAGTTAATTAATATATATATATATATATTAACTCTGGCATGTATAAGGATTGGAAATATTCTTGATTATTGGCTTGAAACACGATAGTTAGGTCTCGTGATATTTTCAGAATGGGCGAAATTATAATCAGCTTCCTGGAAAATCGTAGAATTGTTTAAAGAATATAAGAACTTATGTTCTCAGATTCTCCGACGTATTGGAGGAAAAGACGTATCCAATCTACTAGCAGCTAAAGAGCAAATAGCACTGAAGGAATGCAACCTCATTTAAACTTTCGCAGATATGGATTCTTGACTTACCAGCTGTACGAAATCAACATTTTTGTGATTCCGTATGGTGAACATCATTAAAAATATTCACCTGGTAAGTCCCCGATAATGTTAGCCTAATTAATATGGTTGCAGTATGTGATAATTTCGAGCTGCTAGCAGAAAAACAGCAAAAAAGCAGGGGAAAGAAATCTGAAAGGTTTCAGATTTTAACGGTCGTCCGAAAGTGTTTGTTAAGGTTTTTTACGCTCTCGCTGAACTCGCAGTCTACCAATCTGTTGTTACACTCAAGCTTACTAACCCATTTTTTAAAAATCTTTTTAGCTTTAATTATTAAGCATCATTATCTTCGCACTTACGCCTATAACAGTTCAACAGCAAAATTAAAGAATTTTAAAAGCCGCATAACAGTATACGTTTAGTATTCCCGATGCAGCATTAAGTGTTGGCATACATTTTTAAGTTCTTAGCTTTATTACTAAATGGCTTACTAAACTTTTTGTCTTTTTATTATTAACGTTTTGTGCGTTTACTTTATTTATTAAATATCACGTTCTTGACGATTACGTCCGTTAAAATTCGATTCAACAACAAAATCACAAAATATTTCAAATCAGCATATCTTTAGAATTTCCGGTGGACAATCTCACGCGTTGGAAATAAAAATGATTTTTTTTCGTAGTGTTACAGCTGCTTGCTATGAAATCGTTGAATTTTTTTAATCAAAAATTCATTAAAGTTTTACAAAATACGAATAGCTAATAAAATATTTTCGAAATTCAAATTTCGGGCTTCTAGGTGCGCATATTCTGTGGAGGACTACCTTCTTCAAAATTTGATATCTCTAGGTACCGTTGTTTTTTCACTATGCGAGAAACATGTATACATTCATGTAAATCCTTCATTAATTGAGTTCTTTAATACAGGACAATAATATTTGGTGGCAACAGTTTGAAAAACGATATGCTTTTATAGTGGTTCAACGCAAAACGCAGTTTCGAGACTAATATCCCATTCAGACTGATGTCCCTTTTGTGCTAATAAATGGAAAAGTTAGGCACAATATGAAGAAAATCAGGCATTTGATGATTGTTTTTGTAAAACCGCAAAATAATATCTTTTATAAACATCACAAACAGCAAAAAATATCAATTTCATCAATGAAAAACTAGGGGTAAAGTAGCGAAGCTTGGGATTAGAAAGTTGCAAAAATGTCCTTTGTCAGTTAAGTTTTCAGTTGTAGGTTTCCACTCCTTAATTAGTTTAACGTGCAGGCTACTAATCACCCTATTTGTGGAAATAACAACTGAGTCAGATGCAGATTTAAACAACTTTTTTATTTAAAATTTAAAATTGAACAGATATAAGGCTTGTACTTGCAATTTAAATCTCCGTAGTTTGTGAGATTTCAAATAAAATAGAAGGCATGTTAGAGTCAAAAGTAAGATTAATGCTGGAGAGTAAAAGAGAAGAAGTATAATAAGCGTTAGCTCAATTCTAACTAAATGAGCGAGTGATTTTGCTGGCAAAATGGCTAACGCCGGTTAACGTAAGTCTCAGATCTGGACGAGGAAATGACTCAGGAGTCAGCGTCTCCGCCAAAGATCTAAGAACGTAACTTTATGCACGTATCTTATTTACACACTGGTGAGAACTAAAGGATAACTGGCGTTCAGTAAAGTAAATTAACGGAATTTTCTTTTACTTTCGATCAAAGACCATTCAAATAATCATTTGATGTAGAGCGAATTAAAGAAGTTCTATATAGTAATTAATTCGTAACCTTTATGTTCTATATCGCAATTAATTTGCTTATTTTAAAAGAATTCAAAACTTATCTCCTAAGTAACATTTCGAAAAATGAAATGCCCGTAAGCGCCATTTCGTTGAATTTCAAACGCCAGACAAATTGGCCTCAACTTATTTCATATACCAACAGCAAGATGCAATTTACTGTACTTGATTATGTAATTATTAAAAACATATTTATAAAAATTATTTCAAATATTTAAAGGCATAGTCGTCGCTTAATGGGATGACAGTTAGAATTATCATTCAACTGTTATCATTAAAACGTCCTGCCCGTTTGTGCACAAAAACATTTGGAATCCAGCTTTCGCTATAATTAGCAAATCATTTAAATTGATTGATTAAAACGTCGCATCATGAATGATAGTTCTTTTTTTTTTTCTTTAAACCAAAATGAATGAAATCGCTGAATTAGAAAACAAATTTGCAAAACTTATAGCTTTATTCATCAAGATTAATGATAGCCTGATTAATACTAATTTAAAGAAAGATAGCCTTATTCTGATTAAAAATTGCTTACGCGAATTGATGTTGAGTGTAATGTAATGTCTACCTAAAACGAACTACCTTTCATAAACAGCAAGTCCTTAGTTCAGATGTGTTATAGAGATTACTAGAGACATAAAAAGATATTATCGCAGGAAAATAATAAAATGAATAGAATCCTTCATAACATAAAGAAAAAATAGACGTAACCCCCCCCAAACGAAAGAAAATCAGTTTTCTTGATGAATTGCATCTGCTGATTACATGCCCTGGAACATAGGAAACATAATATCGGGTTTTAACGAAAGTTTCCCGCCACCACAAATATCGTCTGTCTGCGTAAACAAATCATATTTTGTCAAACGGCTTTTGGTATTTGAAAGAAAGAGACTTGCTTTAGAAGATTGTGCTGTGAAATTTGAAAAAAAATATCGTTGTTAAGTGCAAGATTTTTGAAATAGAACTATCAGGCTACCAGATTAGAACCATCATTTACTTCCAGTTCTATTTCGAAAACTCAGTTGCAAAATGTCACCAAACCATGTGTATAGCTTTAGGTACTAATGCTGTATTATATAACACTGTGAAGGTTGGGCACCGAAAGTTTAAAAACAAGGATGCTACATTCGATAAGCAGAGCGTTCGGGCCGGCCTACTGATGTTGATGAGGACCGCCTGCGAGAATTTGTGGAAGAAGGTTATAAGGTATTTCCCCCGCTTTTTTGGCGTGCCTTCGTGGTGTAGTGGCCAGCATGCTCGACGCGTATGCGAGAGGTCCGTGGTTCGAGTGAGCATTGCTCATTTTTCATCTCTCCTTCTTCCAAAATACCTAATACCTCTACAAGGTCAGTATGAAACCTCCTTCAGAGCTTGTTAAGGAGTTAGACGTTTGTGCCATGTCCATTAGTCGCACTATGCATCGCATAAACTTGGCGTACAAGTTCAATCGCTGGATGCCGCATCAGCTGATTCAAGTAGATAAGGACAGGCGTGTTTGGGCCTGTACTAATTTGCTGGAATATCAACGCAAGGACAGAATTCTGGACCGCATCGTCTATTGTGATGAAAAGTGGATTTACTTCACAGGCTGAAAAGAGGGTTGGTCTGTGCCCGGTGAGTCCGTTGGTAACGTCGCAAAGCTTCGTAAAGATAATTTAACTAACATCTAAAAAAAAACTAAAAATGCGTTTGATTAAAAATGCCACATCATCGAATGCGCATTGGGAGGAACTTAAAGATTACGATATATTGATGCAAAACTTTGCAATCCTGGTGACAAGCCAGTCGCTTTGTGCAGTATGTGAGAAAACTTCTGAAGATGAAGATAGAACTGCTGAGAAACACCCTATTCGTGTTGATATAAAGGAATACTAGCAAAATAAATACAAGAGTAAAGAAATACAAGATTGGTATAAAAAATATAACTGTTGTCTTTGCAAGTCTTCACAAATATCGTCTAAGTGTCGTCGTAAGTTTCTGCGGAAGTTGATATAAGGGAGACTTTGCGTTTATTAAGACTAAGAATACGTTATTGGTCAAATAATTTCTGCAACCATTACAAACATG
Organism: Stegodyphus mimosarum; assembly: GCA_000611955.2. Taxonomy (NCBI): domain Eukaryota; kingdom Metazoa; phylum Arthropoda; class Arachnida; order Araneae; family Eresidae; genus Stegodyphus; species Stegodyphus mimosarum. The sequence continues at coordinate 150,562 of KK113738.1, forward strand.
AACAATTTGTAAGCAAATGATTCGTAACACCTGGAGGGTAAAATTTTATTAATAAAGATTTTCAGTGTTCTGTTCTAATTAAAATACTAAATACATACTGCAGTAGACTGCTGATTAATCGCAGTTTAGAAGAAAAAAGAAACGAAAAGAGCGAGAGAGAGAGAAATAAATGCGTGGAATAACAGCAGTGATAAAAGATATCATAGTATTTTTAGGAACCATTTTTGTCATAACAGCAGTTTAATTGTGTATAATCTGGAATATGTAAACATTGTTAAATCACCCGTTAAAAATAAATTGCTAAATCGTAAAAATAAATTTAATTTAGCGAACAGCCATTAATCTTCTATCTCCCATTGACTCCTATCGAAATATAGGAATAAATAAACAAAAGCATTGTTCTTTCTGTTTTAAAATAGGATTTTCTTGTTTTGAATGCGGATCTAATTTTCACAATCAGATGGACTTATTCTACAAATTAAACTGATAAAAAAAATTTAATAGTATTTTTCTGTTAACTACAATACTGGTTACTGCTCTTTCCTGTATTTTTCAACTGCTATCGGATTAAAACAAGAACGATGGTTCAAACCCAGAAATAATCGGATCGTGTCGTCAAATTAACGCTGAATGTCGTCCTCGCTGTCACTTTGGTTAACTGAAAGATATAGAAATGGATATTTATAGGTTTGTAGCTCATTAAACTAATTAATTTAATAAAGTCTTAATTAAACTAATTAAAGACTTAAACAAGTCTAATAATTTTAATAATCGGATCACATTAAATGACTGTATACCTACTCTATTTACCGTTTTTTTACTATCTTGTATGAAGTAAGGAAATATTGTGATTGCGAAAAACTCCGGGTATCATATTTCAGCGAAAATATCCATTTTGAGCGCTCTCGAATCCATCTGAACAGGCAGAATAAACGACTATTTTTTTCCAAAAAAAGGATTATAAAATGGATTTCAAATGGATTCAGAACGGATTTTTTTCGTGATGTATATATACGTACATACGTATGTATGTATTTCGCATAGCTCAAAAACGATTAGCCATAGAGTTTTGAAATTTTGTATATGGCACTGCTATAGCAAGTAGTTACGCACATCTCTTTTTTGTTGTAATTGGGCGTTTGGCAAAGTTTTAATGGAAGAAACAATTAAAAAAAACTATTAAACACCCTCTAATTTTTAAAATAGAACTTTTCAAGGAGTTAGTATTTAAAACATTAAACTTGGAAGATCATTGAATGCTTTTCGTTCTTCCTGCCATTATGAAACTCAGTACGCTGCTAACTGATAGGCTTAAATTGTTAAATAATTTTTTTAAGTATCCCATAATGACAAGAACTACCTTTATGCACGTTTTGGCACACTACTAATTACATAAAAAGAATAAATGTGAATTCTAAATCAAACTAAATTGAAATCCAAAATGATATAAAAGCATAATTAAACTAAAGAGAAAAACATAATTGAAAAACCGAAAACATCTATCTTTCTATTTGCCTTTCTATGTATTTATCTCTCTCTATATATATTGGGAAAGTTTAGTTCAAAAATTATTATTTAGAATATTGGGTATATATTCCCATCTTCTTACCGGGCTCAGTGAACTCAGATTTTTATTTTCATATCTATGTAAATTGTGCATTTTTTGCTGTCAAAGTAATTGAAATATATTGCTCTTATATCTTGGTTAAGGTTTTTATGCCTCTAGTTAATCTGTGTACAATAGTTTTAGAATTATCAACAACTTAAAAGTTTAATTGTCGCTAGGAATAATGTGCAGCTATTTATTATAATTGAAGCTCTTCGTAGTATAGTGAAAATAAGCCGGTTGATGCACCAACATCAGTGTCTTTTCTCCAGTGGGACCAGAAGTTAACTTTAAATGTTTGTGCGCCAAAAATTGTGTCTTCCTGCCCGTTGGATGAATTGCTTTTTGGCGAACAATCTCTAATTTTAATCGCAAAAACTGTTTTTCTTTAACTTTTTTTTAACTGCGTTTGGTGTTTTAGGTTTTTCTTCTGTATTTTACAAGTTATAATGAATATGTTTTGAGTTTTTATGTATTTTTGCGTTGCTGCGAAGTCAGAACTCAGTTGACTGAATGAGAAATATATCTCTAATAAAATTCTAGGAAATAAGTTTAAAGGAAATGTAGCAAAAAATTGCGTATAATTTAATAGGTCGTACAAGGAAGTCATGTGGTGTCTACATCAGATTTCTTTTTCGAGAAAAAAGAATATTGTTTGATGATATTGTTGTTGCAGCTGATTTGTATATCAGAATTAAAAGCTGTAATCGACCATATGTTTTATAAAATACATAACCCTATTTCTTTAGAACTTAAATATTCCTTTATTTTCATAAAAATAAATAAAAATGGATTTTACATGCAAAACGCTGAACACGCATTGTTTTATACTTTACCTATAATTTAAAGCCTTTTTTTTTTACTTCAGAAATGTCATTAATAGACAATGAAAAGTTTGTCCAAACACAGGTATACAACATGTAGGACAGTTTAAAATTTTTTAGCTTACATTTTTGTTTGTTTTATATTATTATATCGCAAACTTTTCGAGTTTTTTGTTTGTTTTTCTAGATTTGCAGATTCAATGGTAAACTTCTGCAACTCGCATTTAAATAGAAAGCTTCTTTCTGCTAGTTGCTGCGTGTTTACAGCAGAAACCTTCACAATTATTCAAAACATATTTCGTAATTTTATTTTCTTATCTTTTTGTATGCGTGTGTAACTTAATTACAAGCACTGCAAATTTTTTAATTAGTTTTATTATTCTAAAATAAATATGTTATTCAAACGCATTTCGGTAATTTGTTCGAAATAAAAATATTTATCTGTTACACAAATTATCTTCTTCGGATTTATGTATTCTTTCGTTTGCATTAGAATAAAAATTTTCACGAATTTTTATATTGCGTTTTAATTTACTCACATAGTTTTAAACATTCTAATATCTACAGTTCGCACTTTTAGATTATTCTCATGCTACATTTATTACCTTAAATTCGGATAGTTCTTATTTAATCATCACCAGATATGTAACTTCATTTAAGCCGATTGACGAAAAAGTGCTCGAGGTAACTAAACAATTTTTTCTTTAAGTAATATCCTAACTTTGTTAGTATGCTTCTGAAACTTTTATGTAATATTGGTAATTTTGCTGAAAGTTTAATTTATTTGGTTTGTATTTCCTATCTGAATTTATTTCAATTATAAGACAATAATTTCTAATTTTCATACTGACAACTGTATTAGGAGAATATATATCAGAGATGGATTAAGTATTTTAGACTAAATGACTAAATGTTAATCAGTTTTGGCGGGCATCAACTGACTCTTTACTGGGAGTTCAGTAATCTTTATTAAAACTAATTAACTTTCAGTATGCGAAATGAACAAAATGAACAAGTTTTCAATGTTCAGTTTGTTGCTCAGTCAGAATTTGATGAACATTTTAAGCAGCCTGTAGAATTTATAATTTCCGTTTGATTTTTTTTAGTGATTATTTTCCAGTAACTCTGATCTTAGAAATCCTCGGTTTTTACATCATGTTTTTTAGCATATAGCTTTGGAAGAATAATATGGTTATCTGATATTATTTTCTATTAGGTTTTATAGATTTAGGTACGTTGTTTTAATTCAACAAAACCGAAATTCAGCTAGTCTATTGAATCGCTGTTCAGAATTACTGTAAGCAGCTTAGTTATAGCACATAATATTTTTCAGTGCTAAAATTGATTTCAGTGCTAAAATTCAGATTAAATAAAATTATACGTTAAAATTTACATATGTGATAATCTTTAGTTATTTTAGAATTTTTTCCTCTATGAGAACAACTTTAATTTAAATGCCTATCATATTCATAACAATGAATCATAACCTCAATCTATTTCTTACATCTTTGCTCGGATACTTGTGACGAATCAATATTTTTTGCAAAACCAGCCATTAAACTTTGTTTTGCAAAAGAACTAATCAGTTCGAAGTCAGATTATATAGGGAGAAATGTTACTGTTTTATGTTACAGGGTTTGACCTACTTAGGTAGCATAAAATTAGATCAGAACTTTAAAAGACAAGTAGCAAACTTGTACTGCGCAAAAAAAGGGGGGAGGGAGGGGAGAGGACAGTTCTATATCTCCCGTTCTACTGGGCCGATTGACGAAATTCAATCTGCGTTTTTCCTGTCTCGAAAGCGCGACTTAGGAAATGTATTAGATTGCATACAGCATTGTTCTAATATAGATATTTTGACACAAATCAGACTTTTTCTAAAATGACATGCCAATTTTTTCCATATTTCAATTTTACGACTCAAATTGTGCCAAACTGCCCCGTTTTGTAAAAATCGCGAGAGTAGTTTTTAAAAAAATGGCTCTCATAATTTTAGCTCCTCAATGATAATTCAGTTTTGTATGTATTTATTAATATATCTTTTTTATGAAACTTATTTTATTCCTTCCTACACAGTTTAAAATTTATCTTCATTCCAAATAAAATTTACCCATTTTTTATGAATTATTTTTAAAAAATTCTTATAAATTTTTCGAAAAACATTTTGAACTATAACCTATAAAAGTTTTAGAATCATCTTAAAGTAGATGCATTTCTGAGCATACCTGCAAAAAATTAGAGGTTTTTATTCAAAATTTCTGAAGATATACGTGAATTTATATATTGGCGCGTTTTGAAATTTTGCATATTTGTTGAAAGCGATAATAGGGTAAATGTGGTTTACGCACTTTGTTAAAATTATTTGAAAGTAAGAACGATGTGACTTTTTTTCCGCTCATCCACAATGTAAAAATGTAGGAACGGTGTGACTTTTTTCCAGCACCTGCGCGATGGAAGGGACATGGAAATAGGTTTCCATGTATTAAGAAATTCGCTAAATGAATTATCCTTGGCGCAAACTGAAAAAAATTCGCCAAGATGAATTTTTGAATTTCTCCATGAATTTCGCACCAAATTTTAGAAAATTTAATATTTAGGCATAATTTGAATCGTAGAATCGGAATATGGAAGAAAATTGGTATGTTATTTCAGAAAAAGTCCCATTTTGTGTCAAAATACCTATATTAAAACAAAGCTATATATAAATCTAATATATATCCTAAGTCGTGCTTGCAAGACATGGAAAACACAATTTGAATTTCGTCAATCGGGCCAGTAGAACGGGAGATATAGAACTGAGCCTCCCCCTTTCTTTTTTGCTCAGTGTACCACAGAGACAAGAAAATTTTTTTAAGGTCTCTTTATTAATCCAAATAAAGTTTAACAGACTCCACCAGCACATGCTTACAGAAGCCAATGGCTTTGGCTTTAAATCAAAGGTAGTGGAAGAACTAACATTAATTAAAGTAGGTATAGACTAACGGTTTAGCAGAATAACTATCGCGCAAGCTGGCTCTGACCGAAGTTGACGTGAACAAACCTAATAGCAAGAATAACTCAATGCCGCAGAATACTGATCGCTGGAGAATAAAAATTAGCAACGCGGCCTTCAAGCAAGTAGAACATCTTCTGATTTCAACCTCCAAAACCTTCCTTTAAATACAGTGAAATACGTTTAACGCGAAAACGCTTAAAGCCAAATATCGGTTTACACGAAATAATACAACGGTCCTGCCAAACTACTGTGTATTTTCATGCGTTTTGTTTCTTTTAACCCGAAACGAAAATCGCTTAACACGAAAAGATTTCCCTTCTGGGAATGAACAAAATACGGGAAACACCAGCCGCGTAGGAGATATTTAAGAAGGGTGTGAAATGAAAGAGAGGTGATTTCGCTTGTTTCGTAGAAAGGAGTCTAACTTGGCTTTGATATACCCTCGGAATAGCCTGTGGTACGAGCTAATTTTGCTTATTTAAGCTACTTTCACCCTTCTACCATACAAAGATCTCCTCTCTCATCAGTTGGCTTCGGAATTCAGTGACGAGTACATTGCAGTATGTGTAAAAAACAGCGACTTTGGTTCGTCCCAAAAGAAATGGAGAAGGAGGATATCGAAACTGAGCAGACATTAATGAAATGTTTGACAAAAGTTTCTGTATTATTGCAATGTCCTACTGTATCATAGAAGAATTCGTTGCAGTAGATAATGATAATGTGTATATAGCCCCAATTATGGGCAGACAAAGACAGTATGGAGTTTGTTAAAAGCTCAAAAAGTATCACTGATGCAGACTCCGACGACGAAAATGAAATGAATAATGCAGCTCCTGTTCCCACGTCACCCGAAATGAGGAATATCTTGAAAAGTATGCGCAGTTATTTAGACGCACATTCCGAAATGAATAACAAAATGAACGACATCGAACAATTTGTTGACATTTTGATGCAAAAGACAATGCAAACAAACAAAAAAAAATATCAGATTGCTTTCCAAAAACTCAACAAATGTTTTGTTTTTCAAAAAACTTGAAAATTTTGTATTAAATTAAGTTCTTGTGGATGTTTTCGTTTCATTGATTTTTCTTAAATACATATGTATTTACATAGCTATGTAAATAAAATGTACTCTAATAAACTTAATTTTGTTGAATATATGTTTTTCTTGGTAATAGCCTTTAACTCGAAATTCTTTTAACACGAAAAAAATATTTCAGTGCCCTCAGTCTAGTGTTAAAAGATTTTCACTGTACTTTCTTCTTCCTACCTATACTGAATATCGGGCGAGCTAGAAATTTACATTCTGATAGGGAAATGGAAACCAGGCTGATAGAAAAGGAAATTAACATAAACTAACGGGTTAGAAGCTAAAATGATGCTCTGTAGTGTAACAAAATTTTCTTCCCTTTGTGGTACGTTCTTTTAGAGATACTTATGTATATTATGCATCCAGGCAACATCCATCAGAATTTTTCTCGATGTCTTGCGACTCAAAATGCACATCAGCTTAAACACCTGTATTAAAACTGGAACATACTGGAAATTTTATTTTATTTCTTTGTGGCTCTAACTCACGGAAATCTCTCTAGTCTGTTTCTCAATATATATATATATATCGATTAAATTTATTACTTTCTTTCTCAGAAACAAAACCAGAACATTCGCTCTAACTCTTGTAGGTTCTCACGCATTATATCCTAAGGCAATATCCAAATTGAAGACTTTTGAGATTTTCCTATGTCATCTCAATTTTGAACTTTCACACAGTTACGAGACTCGCATTCTAATGATTCTAAATTAGCCGGGACCGTGTCCTCTTACGCCCACTCAAGTGAATCCTCTCGTTAAAAAGTTAACAACTACCATCTATTTCCTCGCATCACTAGAAACTTTCCCTCTTTGGATATACTTCCTGAAGGTGATATTAGTTTGTTTCTTACAATTAACTAACCAATTAGCTTTTTTTCAACAGTTTTAGAAAAAGTCTTAATCATTAACGTAAAGTATTTATCACCATTCTCTTTGTCTTCATCGGAATTAGAGAGAACAAAAACAGAATGAAAGCAATTTCCTATGTATATGCGTTTCTATAGAAATAGTTGAATTATTTACAAACACGAAGTTCTTTTTTATGATTTAACGTGTAATGATCATCAAATGTTTATTCTGCTTTTATTTTGCATACTATTACAGCTTAAGCAAATAGATGTTGATTGGTTTCTTCATAAAAATCAAAACTCGAGTAAACATTTAACACTGGTGCTGTCCAAACAGACATGCTTACAATTAACAGCGTATTTGTATTTTTATTTTTATGCTTGCTAGTATTGTTCTTAATTCTGCAAATGTTATATTCTCGGAAATTTTCATGTCTGCGTAAGATTTATTTACGGTGTTCGAGTTAAGTATTCAAATAGTTCTGAACCAATGAGCAAGTTAGCAAGAAAACATTTTTACTTTAGAGACTTTAGGAACAGAAATGAAGATGTTCTATATCTAGGAAGTATAATAAGACTTATAGCAATACGCACCAATAGATGCATCCTAGAAGTTTGTAATAGAATTATTTAATTTAACCAAAACTCATGAGGACTATTTGCTAAGCTTTATTCCAATTTTAATTAAAAAACGTTCTAAGGAATAGTGGAAAGTCGCACCCTTCTTTCTCCACTATCACCCTCTAAAGTGACTTTCAGCTGGATAGACACTAAGCGCCTCCGTATCGCAAAGACATTACAATCCTTGCTTTAATGGAGATTAGAAATCATAAACAAAGTGAATATTGGTACTCCTCTAATAACACGATTCCATATGTGGCAGATTAAGCTTATGGCATGTTTGCTGGTATTTGCATTACATTTGAGAAACACGTGTAGAAAAGCTATGCACCTAACTTTCTTATTTATTTTATCAGCCTTCTCTGTCTTTCTTCCTCTTAGTTAAACTTTCACTTTTCAATTTTTATTTACAGTAGGATTTTAGCGAGCTTGAATTTATTAGAACAGGTACTCAATTGTAAATTATATTTTAAAAATTATAAAAAAATTTTTAAAAAATTAACAGAAATTTATTTGGGATTAAAATTTGCTGTAGTACAAAATCAAAACATTGCAAACTAGAAAATTCTGCAGATTCGAGGAAACGTTTCAACGCAACGAAGTCAGATAGTTATTTACAGATTTAACAAGACGCAATACTTTCGAAGAACATCTAGATTATTGTTTACTCTTACTTTCTGTAATCCGTAAATCACTTCAAAATCAATCCAGAGACTTAGGAATCAGTCAGCCTTAGCTAACCATGACGTTATCTGAAGGCAACTAAAGCCTGTGGAAAGTTCGCTTCTATTTATATTGCACATAAGGAATAGTTATAGAAAACTTTACAATTAATTTTGGTAATATAATTTCATAATTGTAAATCATCATCAGGGATCACAAAGATTCATGTGTTGTAATCTCTTTTACAATGGGAATCTGTATGGCTGAAGAACCATAGTATAAAAATGAATGTATCACATGATGACATTATTTGAAATATGGCTCCCGGTATTGCTGTTAGCAATCAGTTCATACACCTGTTATTGCAAACGGGCCAACTGCGCGATCTGAAAATAGATTACAGGCTGTAATTTTAAAAAAAATTGTTAACGAAAGAAAACTTGTTAAAATTGTTAAATAAATCTTAAAAAATTTTACTTCATATTTGTCAAAATACACATATAAAAATAACCCAAAGAAAACATTCATATTTATTTTTATTTTGTCTGAAATCTAAAAGTTGGTATCTGCAACAAATTTCTGTTGGCTACATGTTGTAATTCAAATCCACTGGCAGCTAAATATTAAAATTTTCAGTTTTGTATTTATTCGAGTAACTGTAATATATTGAAGCAACTATTAAGCAGTAGGAAGTATCTTTGTCACAAATTGTAAATACTCACCGGTAGTCTGATTCTTTTTGTAGACTTATTAATTTTCAACTGCGAGAAAAAAATAGTCACATATAATGGTACTGCCAAACAAGGCGATTATTCTTATTGCAAAAATTTGTAAATTTATTTTTTGACAGGTACTAATGAAATTAAATCAAATTGTATCTTCAAATCTTTGATTAAAATTTACCCCACAATTTAAATTAATTAGCTCCAATTGTAGATTTTCAGGATATTACTCATTTTCGTTTTTGGTAATGAGAATAATGTATAACTGGACCCTAAACCAGTAAAATCTTAAACTTTCCATCAAATTCTTGTCATGTTAATTAATTCATGTATTAGCGGCTGTAAATTAAATATATTAGCGGCTGTCATAAAATTGCTTCGTAGGATTCGAGACCACTGCGTAAGCCATTTAAAGTAGCAGCTTATCGATATTGTCAGTAGAGAACAAATAACTGAAGAAAAACGAATTTAACTATAAAAATCATGCTTTTTTATACAAAACATTTTATATCATCTGTGTAAAATGTATATTAAGATACCAATAATATTCTGGTAAACTATCTAATGTTTTCTACACAATATTAGATTTACATTTTTATTATTAAGCTATTGGAAAAACAAAGCGTGTTCTAAACAATTTTTAATTGCTTCTGAAGAATCAAACTTTTGTATTTATGACTGTTTGGAAAAGGTGTATTACTGAACATATAAATTCCTAGCTTGAAAAATTAAAATTATTTATAGCAAAGCACTCGAGGGCTGTCTGCCTAAAAGATCTGCCATCATGCGTGGAGGAATTTAAACTGGCTTGTATTCAAGTTACACATAAGAAAAACTTCGAAAAATTTACATGTAGCTAATCCGTTCACCAGGATTTAAAATCGGGTTCGAACTACCGATATTCAGAAATCTTATCCGCTCTGCCAGTGATGAAAAGCGTAAGTCTGAGAATAAAGGCACAAATATAGAAGCGGCTTTTATTGTCAACATTACTTAGTATATCTTGCCAAACAAAAACTTTTAACTTAGCTTCCCTGCATCCTCTCTGATAGGCAATTCTAAATCTGTTGCCATTCCGGAAAGAATAATATCTTCCTTTAATTTATATTTCAACTTCGATTATCTGCTAAAAAATGACTCAGCGATTCAAATGAAATACAGGTTTTTAATAGTTTAAATATTACTTTTATCTCCCGCCAACGTATAAACAAAGGTAAGGGAGGTAACGTTTTTCCAAAAATTTGATATCGTGTTTTCAGAGAATAAGCGCCAACATACGTGTTCACAGCAGATTTTTACTGCTTTTACAGTAATACCTGTTTGTGTGTATGCGTATGGTGACCTTTTTCTTAGCGTAACTCTTATACAAAACTTCCAAAAAGTTATCTTCTCATTATTTAAGTTTATACATTCATAAAAAGAGCTGATTAGCTTTTGGGGAAAACTGGACAACCAGAAATTGTATTTATCTTAAAACACGTTACAGTTTTAAGAGACAAATGGACGTAGTACATTACTTGGAAGTCTGTAGCAGTTTTTAATGAAAAGCAATATTAAAATATAATTCCAAACCTTTTAGTTTTAGTATTTAAGGCTTTTATGTCAATGCGAATAACATATTAGATTTTGGCTAAAATTGATAGAACAGAACTGAACATTACTTGAAGACCTAAATAGATTGTCACTAAAAGGTATCTTATGATTTAATTCAAAACTTTTCAAATTCGGTATTTAAAATTTGTGTACGAATATGCGATTAATATACAGTCATGAAGGAGAAAAATAGATCAGATTTTGACTGTATATTATAAACCGGAAGCTTCAATTTAATTAGAGTTCTCAACAGATTTTTCAGAAAGAATATAAAATCATTATAAATAAGGATTTAGTTTAAAATAATGCAGCATATATTAAGGCTATTTCTGACTAGACATGCTACTAATTATATCAAACTGACGAAGAGAAAGATTTTTATAAGAACGTTTCATCAGCAGAACCTCCTGAATGCAGATATTTTAAGAAATATTGTACTTGTTCTTCTGCACTGTTGATAATGACGAGGCACAAGAAGAAATAACAACTTACTGCGTTACTTCTTACTGATCCGGAACGCACGATAGTCACTGTTCAGTTGTAATTCTAAAAACTCACGATCACTTTTTTTCTGATACGTAATTATCACAAATATACGTGAAGATTAAAATAAATTTAGATTTGCTGATACTATAGAAATAACACAAAAGAAAATTAAATTATTGTATTCGTTTTAAAGTACTTATTTTACACATGTTATAAATAATTAAGTTATTATTAGTTATAAACAATTAATTCTTTAATTAAAACCAGTGCAATTACATATTATTCAACTTCCAATAAAATACAATTTTAATAAAAAGAAGTGAAAGGTAAAAAAACTCGATTTTTTTCATATGTAACCAGCTTTTACGCAAGGCGATTATAGTTAATAAAATATAATCCAAAATTTTGTATTAGAGATCATTATATTTATTGGAACAACAAATTAGACTTTTTTTTCAAACGTTCAACCGGAAGTGATACGTTACTTAAAGCTCGTTGCTATTTAAAACATCGAATTGATGGGAAGTCGTGTGCTTTCCGCATCAGAATTTTGCTTCCTTATACGAAGCAAAGGAAGTACAACAGCGAAAAATTTGAGGTATCATATTTTGACGAAAATGTACATTTCAGCCGGTCTCGAAATCATTTGAATGATATTCTTGCGTGACATATGTACGTACAGACAGAATACAGGACTGTTTTTGCCAAAAAGGGTTGCAATATTTATTTAAAACGGATTCAAAAGAGATTTTTTCCTCTATGTTTGTACATGCGTACATATGTATATATCTCGCATAACTCAAGAGCGAATAACCATGGAACGTCGAAATTTTGTATATGAGACTGCTATAACATGTAATTGTGCATCTCTCTTTTTCATTGCAATCGGCTACACCAATCATATATTTGTATATGATTTCGCACTCTGTTACCTGACTCGGTGAGCTTAGTTTTTTATTCTTATATGTTGGTAATTTATGCATTTTTTTTGCTTTAAAAGTGATTGAATTGTGTAGCTTTTATGCTTTGGTTAAGGTTTTTATGCCTTTAATTAACCCGCATGCAACTATTGTAGAGTTATCAACAATTTAAAATTTTAAGTGGCGAGTTAAGCCTAACGAACCGCCATTTGTTTACATTTGAAATTCGGTGGAATCGTGAATTAAGTCAGTTTCTGCAGCTTCAATATGTTTTTGCCTAGTGGGAGCAAAAGTGAACTTTCAGTTTTGTGCACCAAAAAGTCTGGCTTCTTACCGCTGACCGAAATGCTGAGTAGAAAATCTAATTTTAATTTTAAAAATTGTTTTTTTTTAAACTGTTTTAACTATATTTGGTGTTTTATGCTTTTCTGTATTTTACGATTTTTTATGAAGATGTTTTGAGTTTGTATGTATTTTTGCTTTGTCGCGAAATTAGAACTGAATTAATTGAATAAGAAACATATCTGTAATGAAATTCGAGGAAATAAATTTAAATGAAATGCAGTAAAAAATGTGTATAATTTAATATGCCATGCAAGGAAGTTATGTGATGTCCATGTCAGAGTTTTTTTAAAATGTTATGTAACTGATACAGATTAAAATAAATTTAATATATAATGTACCAATTGATTATTTTCGTGAATATTTACAGATTTGTTTGTAATTAATAAAAGATATTTCGTTTCGTAAATGGAAAATATTTTTTAAAATTTTATTGAGGCTTCCATTTTATATTTAAAAAATTAATAATGATCCGAAGTTTTCAATTCGCATCTTTCTGGTTTTCAGTTTTTTTTTTCAATTTTCTTTTATATTTCACTTATTTACTTTTATTATTAGTAGTATTATTATCGTTCAACCTTTGAATTACTGAGTTTTTAATAAACAAAGTGCACCGCAGCTAAAGGTTAGCACTTTATAATATTAAGTTTCGAATTTTTCATTAAAGTGAGTTGCGCATGATGAACGAGTTACGTTTCAGTATGAGAAAGAGACTAAATGAACATAAAAATATAATGGGTCTAATCATAATTCTCATCTTCTTTAAAATTTAGCCTCTTCAAAATGAGCAGGTCATTTGCTATATTGTTAATCTTGTAACAAGGTAGCCTAGAGGCATTGAAAGCAGTTCTTAGCTAAGATCAAGCTAAGTAACAATAACAATCAATCACGTTCTTCTTATTTCAATTTCATATTAACCTAATTTGTATCTTTTGAGTAGCTTGAGTATATCTCAGGAGCGAGGAAGGTGCAACACTAGCCTAAAATTTTAATTGTTATGGGAAAGTTAAGCTTTTTATAAACTCTAAAGTGATATATTAAAATCAAGAAATATTATTTCTCATATGAAAATTATTTTATAATATTTTGCAAATCTTTCGTTTATCCAAGCGGTTTCAACACTAATTTTTTTCTTCAGATAAATACCTTATTTACGCAGAAAGAGCTTAATTAATAAGATAATTCCATTGAATTTTAGGACACACATATTTGATCTCTGTCGTTTTTTCAGGTATATCAAAAATAATAATACTAGTAATACAGAGGCTGTTTACAAATTTTTGGAAGATTTCAATAAAGAATTAAAAAAGAAGCAAACTTTTCGAATAAAAATTTCTGGCAACAACTTATTAATTGATATGAGAAATATCGTCTAGTACTTTTAAATTTATTCTTCTTTCAAAATGTCACATATAACAAATTGTGAATTGAAGGATATATTTTTGCGCTTTCCGAAGAGAAATATTCCTATTCCATAATTCAAAAAAATTGTGTAATGTAAGATTCTGAGTAAAAAATAATCAACATTACTGATCGGAAAGGGAAAATCCTTCAATCATTACTTTTGCGTGAAAAGAAGACTCGAATACCCGAAAAATTACGCATTGCTTCTAATGTTTCTAAAGTTAAATCGTTAGTAACAGGAAGAAATCAGCCGACGCAGAAATCAGTAGCAACAATAAATAAGATAATAAGCCAAGATTTACTACTTAAAAAGTCTAAAAAACATAATGTTCAACAGCTTTTACGGAGGCATGCGGCTCTTCACAGAACAATTTGTAGAATCTTGTATGAAAAATATTTAGCAGGAGATAAATGAAAATACATCGCAATCCTTGATTTCACATAAATAAATGAAAAAAACACTATTTATTACAGAAAACGAAGAGAAAACAGTGTACAAACCTGGTCATAAATATTCAATAAGCGGTTTGTGATTGTCGAAGAATTCTCTTACAATAGAAAAGTTAAAAAAAGAAGGGTGAAAGAAATTGTTCAAGTCAACTCACGAATTATCAAGAAAAAGTTTGCATTCGATAGTTACAGAAGTAATTCCATTTTTTTATTCAAATAATCTTCAAAGTGTGACAGTTCATCAAGACAAAGCAACAAGTCATACTTCGACAAACGACAGACTTAGGACTTAATTCTTGAAGTCCTAAGTCTGTTGTTTAATTTTCGTCTGCATAGCTCATTCTTTCTCTATTTTCAGTGAAATATTCCAAAACTATTCTTTGGATCCTAGAAGAAGGTGAGCAAGACTTTTCCTACTGATGGGACAAGCTTCTTCACAGAAAAGACAACGCTTTTAAACTTCCTACGCCATCCATATATTTGCTTCAGGGACAGATACGAATCACCGTGCTATTATTTTATTCTTAGAAGAAATTTACTGGGTTTAACACTTTCATTACTCAAAATACGCATCACAGATTGTTGCTCTAATGCAGTGCATGTCCACAGTGGGTCGGAATCTTTGCACAGAACCTGCTTCCTTCTTCAATCATGAAGCCTCATCAACTGGTCATTATTTGAATTACAAAAATAATTTATAGCTACTTCCAAATAAATCATGCAGCTCTTTGAAATTTTATTGCACTTTCAAAGATTTCATTTGAATCATGTAAGCAAAATGCTTAAGGATAATAATTACTAGTTTTCATTTGAAAAATTAAAACTTATCACCATGTCTCGAGTAAAAAGGGCCTATGATACAAATGCATTGGCCGGAAAACGCAATACGCTCCTGTAGTCACAAAAGTTATGCTGTGTACAATATTTTTGAGTGTATCTCCTTTCCCCCATTCTAAAGGCAAGAAAAAGCACTCGAAGGTTATAAGACAAGGAAAATTCGGAATGTCATTGACTATTTCCAAGCTTTATTACTTTCTTACTTCTAAGAGTGACGTATTCCTTGACGAATTTTCTCTAAAATATAGGTTCAGGGGTAATATATGTAATTTATTGAATTATTGCTCTAGATCGAAAAGTGTTTTTTACTGTCTTCCAATGTTTTCTTTCTAGTATGCATTAGATGTTATAGAAGTAAGACTCGGATCAGACCAGTCGGAATGTCAGGCTGTTTCAAAAACACACAGATAAGAGTAGTTC
>KK113738.1:166405-182711 GCA_000611955.2 Stegodyphus mimosarum
CATTATTCTATTGTACACTAATTCCACATTTATCTTCTTTCAGATGAATTAAATGCTTATTTAATCTTGTAATTTTTCAATTTTTTAGATTCTTCATATTCAGTGCTCGTCTAGTTCTGTGAAATAATTTTCTTTGTTCTTTTTATGCAATAAAATTATAGCTCAACAAGAAAAAAACTTTAACTTGAAAGTCAAACAACAAAAACCAGCGTTACATTGGCGAATTATTGGCATTATATTTGCAAACACTGATTTTTGTTGTTTGACTTTCAAATTAATACTTGTTCGGCGTATGATTCTATCGTAAAAAACATGTTAAGTTTTAAAAAGTAATTAAATTAATTTTTTAAGTTTAAACTTATTACACCCATCTATATTGTTATAATTTGGGAAATAAATGAAAGATTTCATTTTGCAAGACGGTTGGTTTATTTTAGTAAGCTAAGATTTCATAATTGTGCTGAAAACAAAGCTTCATTCAAACGTTAATATATAGAAAAAACATCACTAAAACTCATCGAATTATTATTGCACTATTATTTATTTACATAAATTGAAATGAAAAGAAAAGGAAAAAAGAATGTTACATCACGCGTTTTCATTCGTCATCGTTAACATCCATCTCCTCTGCGAGCTCTTTTAGATAGCTCTTGAAAGTTACGTCATACAGTTGCAGTTACAAATGCATAGCCATTTCCCACAATATGTCGACAGTTTCTTTTCTTAAAGAACAAAACTGCGGAAGGAAAAAAAAATGTTATAAACAGAGCACATTCCGAAAAATACAAATGGAATATGGATACACATGAAATATGCGGCTTCAGGAATTTATAAGAAAAGTACTGTTCGAGATATTGTATGTTAAGAAATTTGGAACTTTACAGCAGTTTAGTTTATTACAGCACTTACAAATGTTGTAAGTATATTTCTTTACATCAATCCAGTTGTTCAGTTTTTATTAAACCCGATTAAAGAGACTTAATTATGGGCTACAGCAAATGCAATTTTTACTTTTGTAGTATAACGTCTTGTATGCTTGGTTATCATAAACTGAGTTAGACGTTAGAAGACTGTTTAATGAGTAAAGTACCACAAAGTCAGTAAGGGTTAAAGGACTCTTTATTAGCTCAAATAAAGTTCACAGATAGCACTAGCTCGTGCTTACAAAAATCAACAGTTTTGGCTTAACTCAAAAGGTAATGAATAACTTAAAATTAAATGAAGTTTAGCCTGATTGTTTCACAAGTTAATTATCGCGAAAACTGGTTTTGACTCGAAAGTCGGAGTAAACAAACGCCACAGAAATCTAATCACTAGAAAATGAAAGATAGCAACGTGGTCTTCAAGCAGGCAGAACACGCTCTATTTTCACCTTCCAAAATCTTCCCTTAAATACTAACTTCTTTCTTCCTCATTTGAATATACGGGCGCTAGAAGATTTGCATTCTGGTAAAAAAATGTGAATTGAAAGAAAGAGTGATAGGAAAGTCACTCAAGCATAAAATAACTGTTAAGTAAATTAAATAAATCCGCATAGTGGAAAGAGCCATAACCATGTCCAACTTATTGTCCACATAATATGAGGCTGCCCTTTCCCAAGCAGTCAATAATTATAAGCTTTTTATTCGAATCTTAGATAGATATCCTGCTTGGTAGTAATTTTCTTAATTCGTTCGGAATTTTAAATCAGAAAATGGCAACGCATTTCGTTTTGCTGAATTCTAAAATGCAAAATGCCTTCGCTGCAAATGCGGCCATTTTTTCTATTGAGGCATGGGACGCGAAGTGATCGTGTATGTTGTCGCACAGAAGTCTGCAGGGAAAAGACTTCATACCTCTCATACAAACTTCATATTCATACCAGATTCATACCTCTTCATACATAGCTCTTCAACATTCATTGCAATGTCTCTCCTTTGTTAAAAATCGTTGCAACTCTAAAAGGAAATGTCGGCTTTCCCATTCCATGCTTTCATGGTGTAATTGATAGGATGACTGGCTAACAATCGAAAGTTTCAGAATTTGAATACCGGTGAGCGCATAGTTTCTTTCTAGCGTTTCCAGCTGTAAAAAACACTCTAACAGCTCAACAGCGGCACTCGATTAAAATACTGCGGGTAATAATCATCACTATCTTAATTTGGCTAAACGGATTTCTTCCCCTCTTCTCACTCGCCCTTTAAGTGGGCGAGAACATAAGGAATTATGTCCTGCTACACTGAGTACTCTCCCTGTGTAACTGGTAACGAGTCTGGCTAGGAGTCGGAAGATCCAAAGTTCGAATACCGCCGAGGACATACTAATTTTTTACGTTTCCTGCTTTGAGAGAAAAAAGCTAATGTTTCTAGAACTTCTTTTATAATAACCCTGTATTTAAAATATCTAAAATAATGTATTTATCAATGTTAAAATTTGTCATTTGTTTACCTTTAACTAATACTGCAATATCATTTCAGTTAAATTCACCTCATTTTGTTTTCTTTCAGTATGACGCTTATTGAAATAATAAAGTTTAAACAGCCTTACACTTCAAATGTATTTTCAAAATATCCTTTCAGAAATTCAAATAATTTCTGTAAACATGTCATAAAATATTATCTTTTAAGGCTTTTATAACACGCAGTTTAATCTTATAAACCGAAATTCATTCGTGACTTGTGTGGTGCTCCTTTTACTTACTGAAACAGATTGTTAGATTGTCTTATTTCATATTCAGATCACAAAAACCTGTAATTCTATAGCGGTTACTTCAATGCCATATCAGTCCGGATTAAAATATTTTCCGCGTCCTTCTAATACAAAGAATAAAGAAAATTGCATTTTAATATTTTCCTGATTGCTTAGTTTGTGTATTGAAGCGTCTCTGAAATCAGTACAATATTGTTAGATTTGTGAGAGGAAAACGTGTTTGTAGGTTTGAAATGACATGTGTGCGTGTGTCGGGATACGGGGTAGTTTAATGGAGAAATTGGTTTTTTGGCTATGCAAATTTTATTTGCCCCACTTTACTTTTTTTTATCATCTCTGTATTATTTCAGTACTTTTTCGGTAAAATTTTATTCTGAGTTTTTAAATGGCCAGATGACAAAAATGTTTGAAAAAAGTTTATAAGTTGCATATTTTGAGTTCCACCCCCCAACATTTATCGAGAAGAATTTATTCTAGTTTTGATGTTAGAAATACTTTAGTAAGGCAAATGTAATGTTCCATCTGTATCAGACTCGTTTCTTCTGTCACTGTAGTGTACTTTTCTGTCATTTCTTTCACCCATAGCAACTGTGTAACATCATCTCATTAATTTTTATTAATTATGCCACGCTGCCACGTAGTTCGTCTGTTTATAAATATCAGTAGCCGATAATCCTTGCTTATAATTGTAGCCTGTCGTTAGAAGCTTGTAATTGCTGTGGTTCGTCGAACATCAGTTGTACTGGCAACTCACAAAGCAACGAATTTATCATTTCAGAATGCCTCGATTAGCTTATACTTCAAGAAATGATGATTTGAACTTGGAATGCGAGTTACGAAACCTCAACTCCAAATTTATCAAAAATAATGCTGGAAGTTATAAATTTCTCGCCCTGCAGCTCAGTGGTAAATTCGCTGAGCTTTGGTAGTTTGGTCCGGGTTCGAATCCCGGCAAATGGGTAGCTGCATAGACGTTTCTGTACTTTTCTCCATATGTAACGTATACACGAGCCAGCTTCTCTTAGAAAGTCCTCCACAAAGGCATTCCTTCCCTTAGATAGCCCTTCAGTGCTTTGCCATAATCAAATAAACTAAACTAGCTAAAACCGTCTGGCAGAAGAGGCTTCAAAACAACAAGGATCATCTCTTAGTCAAATGACAGTATTCTTGCGTATCTAAATTTATACTATTTTATTTATCTTATTGATCTATATCATGCAAACAGAGATCTTAGTTGCTGGTACTGGTACCGGTTGATATATCTTTGATTTAAGCGAAATACGAAGATTTTCTCAAGACGTTTTTAAAGATGTCTTCCAGACGCTGCTCAAAATGGTCTTCGCCATGGTGGTAGGAAGTAAGTTTATTCTTACCTCCAATGGTCTCCTCGGAAGGGGTTTGTTTAACCATGCGGAGGTTTGATGAAAGCTCGTTGGGGGGTTTCCTTGGGCTATGAAAAGGTTTTTTACCATCAATGTACCATCAATGCAAGTTTATTATTGAAATTCAAAGTTTGAGGCCTACTTTAATATATAAAACAAAAGTGTTAATCTTCATTTACCGATGACTGAGTCAAAAATGAATCAGATAAATGCCAAACTATAAATTAAGCCAAAACAAGCCTAGAAAAATTATATTAAAAAAATTGAATAATCAATAAAGTAAAAAAAAAAAATCTGAAAACTTTCACATTTTTACAATACGCACAAATGGGCGTTTTTTTTTTTTTCATTTACACACATATACACATTTCGAGAGCATTTAGGCTAACGCCACATTGAGTTAAAAGTATTTAAAAACAATATACCTTTAGAATTTCGGATAGACAGTCTCGCGCGTTGGAGATAAAAATTTTTTATTCCCTACAGTGTTGCCATTGCTAGCTTTAAAATTGCTGATTTTATTAATGAAAAATTCGTTAAAATTTTACAAAATAAAATAGACAATAAAATAAATTCCAAATTTCAAATACGGGCCCTCGCGGGCCCATGTTCGAGTGGGGGACTATATTATTCAAAATTTGGTGACTCTGGTGTTTTTAGTTTGTTTAAGAAAAAACAACTCCGTTGTTTTCGAGAAACACATTCATTCAGATCTTTCATTATATTATTTCTTAAAATATAATTCAGGGCGATCATATTTGGTGGCAACATTTGAAAAGTGATTCAGCCATTTAAAATGTTTCAACGCAAAATGCCGTTTCCAGACTAATAGCCCTTCTGGGCTAAAAAAGTGGAAAAAATTACTACTTTTTTTAAATGAAAACGAGGCTATGAACACTTCATTTTTGTTAACAATCCTATGCAACAGCTATCGTGCGCCAGTAAGCGAATGCATTGCTTTTGAGATATATGGAATTAAGTACAATAAATGTAAATATAATGTTGTGTAGTTAAAAAAAGATTTAGTTCATCTCCCAACATGAAAATTCCATTCCTTTTTATATTTTTTTTAATTAAAGAAAGAGTGATTAAAGAAAGAGTGGTGAAACGTGAGAGTGATGGTTGCCCGTTTTAGCTTTTGATAACATGTATAATCCACAATCTCTCTTTTCATATTTTAAATGAAACTCAGCATTAGAATAACAAGTGTTAATTTGGTATTTTGATATTAATTTAGTTTCAAGATTTTAGTTCATACGAAATCTCTTTGTCTTCCTCGTAAGTACCAAATATTTTTACTCTCGTAAACATGAAGTGGCGGTCTTTTTGCTTTTCCACAAACTTATTATTATTCGCAGTTAATTCCTACTCACTGTCTCAGTTAATGAAGCGAATTGTTGAACAAGAACAGTGTTGAAGCTGTCAACAGGACGGCAACAAGAACAGTGTTGAAGCTTTATTATTATAAACTTTATAAGCGGCATTCTTTCGTTTAAAAATTATTGTGCTAGCTTTATTATTCTCTTGTATTTAATTTTTACTAGTTATGAAGTTACGGGATTCTTCATATCGGTTTGTAAGTTTGTAGAGACATTAGGTTATTTAGTAGCAGGAGACATGAAAAATATGCAATTCCTTCGCCGGGGATCGAACCACGGACCTCTGAAATACCGGCTCAGTGTGCTGACCATTACACCACGAAGGCACGCTAAGAATGTGGGAGATATACCTTATAAGTATATGCTAGTAAAATTTATATTTCAGTTCTTAAACCTGTTGCACAAGATCTGAATTCTGGGAATTTTACAAAATTTCTTAACTGGGCAATTCAATATACGTAATACGAATACGTTGCAAAATACGAATCGTATATCAAAAAAGGAGAAATTGGAGGAAAAAAATCTGAAAGCTTTCAGATTTTGTATTACGCCCAAAGACGCGTTGTTTTCTTTTACACATTCATATACGTTTGGAGAGCATTTGGGCTACCGCCTCTTTGGGCTAAAAATATTTAAAAACAGAATATCTTAAGAATTTCCGATAGATAACCTCACGCGCCGGAGATAAAAATATTTTATTCTACACAGTGTGTTGCCACTGCTCGCTTTGGAATCGTTAAGTTTTTAATCAGAAATTCGTTAAGGTTAAAAGAATAGGAAATAGATAACAAAAAAATTTCGAAATTCAACATTCGGGCTTCCAGGTGCCCGTTATCGGGTGGAAGACTACGTTATGCAGAATTTAATGGCTCTAGGTAGCTTGTTTATTTCACAATGTGAGAAACATATAAATGTTTATGCAGATTCTTCATTATTTAATTTTTTCAATACAGGGCGATAATATTTGGTGACGACAATCTGAAAAGTGATACAGTCGTTTATAGTGATTCGAAGCAAAATGCCGTTATGAGACTAAAAGCCATTCTGGGCTAACTCCCCTTTGCGCTTAAAAACTTGTGTATGTTAATGGTAGTAGCTGTTTCTCAACTGATTCTTAAATTATTTTTGCTTAAATTACCCCCAAAGTTTTCTTAGTTACTGAATTAAATTTCTTTAAAACTTTCAATATTTATCGAAAGCTATCTATGAAGTTTACTTAATGATTTTAAGTGATTGATTATCGACTTCAGGATATGCCGACAAAGCTAGGTGGAGGCAAAAA
This sequence comes from Stegodyphus mimosarum, assembly GCA_000611955.2. Taxonomy (NCBI): domain Eukaryota; kingdom Metazoa; phylum Arthropoda; class Arachnida; order Araneae; family Eresidae; genus Stegodyphus; species Stegodyphus mimosarum. The sequence goes on from KK113738.1 coordinate 173,137, forward strand.
ATTCTTTTGGAAATATTTTTATAAAATACTGTGAGTGAAGTACTATTTCAAAACTATTTTACGGGAGCTTTTTCATTGCACATTTCAGCGGATTCCATGCAAAATGCAGATTATTCGTTATGAATAACTTACTTAAATTAGCACTGCTTGGCAACTTTTATTAGAAATTTTACATAAAAGTCTCTAATAGCGGGCGTTGTGGTTTCATAGACCATTCAATAAAAATTATTAATGCAAGAAACTGCTGCATGAAGAAGTCCGTTAATAATTATGGGGGGGAAAAACGGCTTCATTTGATAATATAAGTGCTCACTGGTAATATAAACTTGGGTTCCGCTGGGGACAATATACCGTTTCTATCTCACCATCATTCCCATCTTCGAACATGGCAAATAAGGAATGTTATCTGTTTGTTATCTTCTATGCCGAAATCGAGACGGAACTTGTCGGCCAACAGTCTTATGTTCCCCTTTTAGACAAAACAACAAATATGAGTGTTTTACCTGGGATTCGAACTCAGGCTCATGAGTGTGATAACCATAAACTTCCATCTTCAAATGATGCCAGCAACTCGTGAGAATTAGCTAATCATGTCAGATAAATGCAGACACAAGACAGAAAATTTAGGAATTGCCAGCAATAAGACAGTGGCCGCTTAAATTAAAAAAAAAAAGTAAAGCTAGAAAAAAAGAAAATTTGAAAGGTTTCAGATTTTAAATTGCGTCCAAAGGGGAGTTTTTTTAACATTTTGTGTGTTACCTTTATTTATTAAATATCATGTTCTTCTTCGCATTTAAACCCTAAAATTCAGTTAAGAACAATATCGCAAAATAATTTTAAACTGAGCATATCTTTAGAATTACACAGTCTCACGCGCTGGAGATAAAAATGTTTTTTCTGTACAACGTTGCCATTGCTCGCTTTTAAATCCTTGAGTTCGTTAACCAAAAATTCGTTAAAGTTTTATACAAAATATGAAATCGATAGTAAAACAAATTCAAAATTTCAAATTTGGTCTTCCAGATGCCCAGACGTAATAGATTTACGTCATTGAAAAGTCGATGGCTCTAGGTACCGTCGTTTTATCACAATGCGAGAAACATACATACATATATGCACATTCTTCATTATTTAATTTCTTTAAATATAATACAGGGCTGCAATATTTTGTGGCAACAGTTTGAAAAGTGAACCGACATTTAATGTTTCCGACGCAAAATCGGAAAACGAAAACAATAGTCCTTCAGGGACAAAGCCCCTTTAGACTAAAAAAAAATTCGATATATATAAATTTGCCTGCTGGGTCTTGCAGAGTTTTTTAACCGAATGCACCACGGACATTAAAATAATAATTATACTGTTAAAACTAAAATTAAAAGCACTAATGTAAGACAGATAATAGCTGATTAATTTTATACAACTGTGTTTTCTTTCTTTTTTTTTTTCCCTAGTCCGTACTGAGTTGTCAAGATTGGAATTTTTATACGAAAGCAAGTTTTCGCAATAAACTAACAAACTAAACATTTCAGTTTTTTTTTTACTTCCTTGCACGAAGTAAAGGAAGTATTGCAATCACAAAAAATTCCGGGTATCATATTTCAACGAAAATATCCATTTTGACCACTGTCGAATGCAATTTAACGATGTATTTGCGTGACATCTGTACATAAGCACAGAATAAATGACTCTTTTTCCAAAAACGGATCAGAAAATTGATTTAAAATGAATTCTGAACATATTTTTTCGTAGCGTCTGTATGTACGTACGTATGTATCTCGCATAACTCAAAAACGAGTCACTTCGGAACGTTGAAATTTTGTATATTGGACTACTATAACATGTAGTTGTGTACCTCCATTTTTGGTTGCTATGGCCGCACCAAAAGTATATATAACTTTTAGTGTGTTTTTGGCGAGTGGAAACAAAAGTAAACTTTCAGTTTTGTGCACAAAAATTCTGCCATCTTGCATACTGGCCGAATTGCTTGCTTTTGCGAAGAAACGCTTAATTTTAATTGTAAATTTTTTTTTAATTGCTTTGACTGCATTTGGTGTTTTATGTTTTTCTGTACTTTTCAGTTTTAATGAAGATATTTTGAGGTTTTATGTATTTTTTCCTTGTCGTGAAGTGAAAACTGAATTAACTGAATGAGAAATATACCCCTAATAAAAATTCGAGGAAGTAAAAGGCATATAATTTAATATTCCATACAAGGAAGTTATGTGGCGTCCGCATCAGTTTTTGAACAACTGCTTCATTGAGCTTAAAATATTTGATAAAGCAGTTTTGTAGAAAAAGTGCTTATCTACTGAATCCCACCAATATAATTTTCTATGAATAAAAGTTTATATCCACAGAAGTTTATATCTAGAGAGTCGGGTTGCGTGACGGTTTATAACTAATGCGGTAATCATATACGGGTATTAGTTTTACAACATATACGATTATTAAATTACAGACATTTTATTAAAACTTCAGTTCAGTTCGCAAAAACTGAATTGAGCAATAAAAGCATTACAAAATTACTTTTAATTTATAGAAAAATTAAACTACTCGAACTAACTGGAAGCAAAGTCTATCCGTATATTTGAACAATCAAGATAATTCGATTTTCTTTTTCTGTACAGAAATACTGTAACGTAAGCGGAAGAGTTTTAATATTTCCTTCGTCAAAGCATACATAGTTAGAAACAAAACTTAATTCTGAAATATGAAGTGCCGAAACACTGCAGAAGGCCATGAGCAGAGGGGAAGAATTATAAATAAATAAAACAATAAAAGTTTGTAATTACAAATGAATAGGATGTAAAGAGATAAATAAGAAATTAATAAATGAAGTTAAATTATCCGCAGTTAGTTAAATAATAAATTAAGACACACAGGTCAAGCCATCTAGGTCTTTGGTTGAAATTAATTTGTCTTAGAAACTAACAGTACTAGAGCACAGGCTCCGATTGAATTTAAGCTCTGAAGTATAATATTTTTATTTTCAAGACAGAACAGAAACACGGCAGAGTAAAATATAAAATTAGGCATCACAACAATCTTGTGTTTGGCATGGATTTTAGTCAAGACTCTATTTCAAGGGCAAAAAGATGCAAGTCCCTCTTCATCAGGAACAAAGAAATCTGCATCGAAAGGAAAGTCGCGGTTATTTTTGTACCCAAAGGAGTAATGCGAACGCGAAGGTAACGCCATCTGTCAGCAGAAATAGTAACGATCCCCCCCCCGCATGGCGGGCACTCGCCTTTTTTCGTCATGGCCACTCCTAAGGCCAGAAGTGGTGGTCATTTTATTGTGGAGGCACCTAATAGGCGGCCACCATGACCTCTTATAAAGGGGCCAGACAACTTACATCCATGCTTTACCGGAATTCGAAGCCGGGCCCTTCGGTAACGCAGTCGGCTCTCCTAATCACTAAATCGTCCGGGCGGCATAGTAATGAAACTTCAAAAATCAAATTAATAGAATTTTAAAAGCGTCAGGAAGGACTGGATTGGAATTTTTAAGCTTTTCACATTCACAAAATTCTGTCTTGTTTAGTTAATGACTTTAATTCCAGTTAAGTCCTTCCTAATGATTTAAAATTCTATTCATTTAATTTTTCGATTTTCGTTACTATTTCTGCTGACAGATGGTGTTACTTTCTCGTTCGCTTTACTCCTTTTGGGTACAAATACAATTGTTGATATCCTTTTGTTGCAGATTTCTTTGCTCCTGATGAAGAGGGGCCTGTATCTGTTTCCAATCGAATCGTTAGTCTTGACTGAAGTCTACGCCTACGTACCTTGGCTAATTTCATATTTTTATTTAAAAGTGAATAGTGAAATTTTTTGTTTGAGATAATCTCAACGCTTTCATTTCATTTCAAATAAAACAACAGGAAATTGACGAGTTATTTATGTAGGCCTTGAAACTAAACAAATAGTTTTATTTATTTTTTTTTTCTTATAATTGAAGTTACGAACAAAAAATTATTTTTTATTTGAATTACGTAACTTGTTTCTATCCATTTAAAATTAAATTAAGACACTGCATTTTTACTGCAGACTCTTATTCATAAATTAATAAAATAGTGTAGTTAACAATAATGCACGGTACTTAATTCTTGGCGTATAAAATAAAACAGTCAATTCGGATAATTGGATATTTCGAACACGCGACATTCGAATAATTTAACTACTATATCATTTCTATGTTTTTAAAATCCTATTTCTTTTATTTTTAAAATATTATTATGAAAAGTACATAAAATTCATCAAAATATTTAAAATCCCAAGATAAGGGGGAAAAAAGCAAGCGGGCAGAAAGACAAAGACAAAAATTTTTTTAAACAGGATATTCCTCAGTTAAGCAATGTATATAAACTAGATAAGAATTCAAAAACTTAACTTTCATTAAGTACAGTTTAATATTTAACTGATATTTAGGACATTTCATTTAATAAATACTCTACAGTTTTGCAAAGCGATGGAAGACGGAAGCAACATTTCGTTATGTTTTTCAATTCATTTCAGAGATTAAAGTTTTGAGTTCATAATCCAAATGATTATTCAACTTTAATATCTCTGTTTGAAATGTTTGATGGAAAAATTATTTGATGAAGAATAGCTAGGTCCATATCAATCATCCTAAAAATGTCTGTTTAGAATCCAGAGTTTTTGCAGATTTTAATATCTCTGTTCGAAATGGTGAGTGTCAATGTAAAAAAAAAAAAATGTTTAATGTTTTAAACATTTAGGATGCACAGATCAGAATAGAACAAATTTCTTTTCAAGCTCTAAATAGCCTCAGATATCGTTTTGTAATAATTATTACGTATGAATATGTTCGTCGTGTAACAGAAATCAATCAGCGCATATCCATCTGAAATATTTTTCTGAACATTGTATATTATGGAAAAAAGTGCGAATGAGAAAAGTTGTTACCATATTCAGCAACTTCGTCATCCCCCCCAAAAAAAAAATTCGATTAATATCGTTTCCATTTTATCTTCGTCTTTCATAATTGCAAAATATGATTGTTGAAGGAATTCATCATGTCAGTGTTTTTATTTGATTTAATTTTTTGAAACTCGCGCCAGTGACAGCCGTCTTCTACAGATGAGTGAACAATTAGTCCAAGCTAAATTGATAACAAAGAGTGGATGTATTTTATGCCTTATAAGTACCTTAGTGAAATTGGTAATTGATGCTTTTAATAAAATTATCCTTTTTTTATTTTTTCAGTTTTAGTATAGAATAAATAGTTTATCGAAAACAATAAAAGTCACATGATATCACGTTACACTAGAGCTCTAATTCGGGACATTTTTTAAAAGTGTAAAAGGCTCCGTTTTTTACTTCCTTAATTAAAGTACAGCCCCCTTCAAAACATCTGCATTTTCCCTGTAGTAACCGCAATGTGAAAACTCTTGCCCAATCGCTGTGCAGTATTAAAACGCAGCTCTCTGAAATTATAAATACTCTGACACTAATTTTTGCTGGTTATGTATGCCTAGGATGGTTACGCATTGTTGCTAAATTTCTTTTTCTGCAATCTAAAATGTAAGCTGAGTATAAAAAATTGTGCGGAACCTATTGCACACATAATCATGTGTGAAGCAAATATTGTGTCTCCAGAAATGCTTTATCCAATAATAAAATTATTGGGAATTCGGCCACATCTGTCCGCAAGCACTTTCTTGTTGTTGTTTTTGTCCATGAATTTCATGGAAGAATAGTTGCTAGAGCCTCAAGAAAGGTAAACTTCTACTTCTAATCCAATTTTGAGGGATAGCACCCCGGTGGATTGTGGTCTGAAGGATCTCTCAACCCCAGCTGCTCCATCAAACCACACAAGAGGACTTTCGGCTAGCCATATAATTAAAGTGTCCCATGCCACAAAGACACTATGCATTTACAAACATCCATGCCTTCTCCGGGATTCGAACACGTGCCCTTCGGTACCGCAGTAGGCTCCCCTATCACTATACCGTCTTGGCGGCAAACATTTCATTCCATCTACTCAATAAACCATTGCCATTCTATGTTAGAGCTACCACCTGCAAAGGTTTTCGGTTATGTTGTCAGGACTGAGTGTTTGGTGCATATTCTTGGAAAACATCTTCGTGAACTCCTTAAATCCTGATCTGGAACAGGGAGCTGAATGCAGCTATGTTCTGTGGTAGAATATTGTGATTCGGTGGTTGAAGAACTGCACTTGAAAGAGATTTAAAATCATCTTTTGTTAAATCACAATTATTTACAATCACTTCCCAACTCGGGAGGGATACAGAAAGTAGAGACCGCACTTGGGTTTAAAATGAACAATCAAATAAATTTAAACTAAAACTAATTAGAAATTAAATAGTCGTTGCTCACAGAGCTATAACGCGAGGTTGGCCTCTAAACTAAATGGTGCGTAGCAAGATTTAACTAATACTGACGCACTTGGAATTACTTCAATAAGCAATCACGTAAAAGCTCTATGGCTTAGAATTTAAATGCTAGCTAGTCAGGAGAACGTCGAATAGAGTGACCGTGGTCTGAGACTAAAAGCTCTCTCACACTGAGAGGTTCCTACCTCTCGCTTAAATATAACTTGGCTCCACTTCAAATTAGCATAAAGCTGAAACGCGCGCTTATTCTAACGGGAAGTTGAAATGAGACGAGATAGAAAAGGAAAAATTAGAATAAAACTTTGTTAGTTTAACTAAAACCTTACAATGTCTAAAAAGTGAATTCGTTTCATCTTCCGCCAAAACTGTAACATCCCATATATATACATATACAATAACATTAAATTAATTTAAAAATTTTATAGCTCTTCTACTAGTGACTTCATGATTTTTATTCTACTTTTACGATTGACCCCCTATCAATGTGATATCGAGCCTTCGGATCTATATCGACCACTTTGGAGATTCCTGCACTAGATTATAAGTCACACATCCGTCAGGCATTCGATTATATAGTCACGTCATTCATCAGGAAGTAGATGTAAATCAAGTGATGATAAATCGTATAAAATTTATATCTGATTATAATGAAGATTTATGTCGATCAGCTTTTAATGACAGAAATTCAGTATAGTTCTTAAATAATTATCATATAGATGACATTTTACTTCCTTGTACGAAGTAAAAAGAAAGTATTGTAATCGCGAAAAATTTCGGTTATCATATTTCAGCGAAATATCTATTTTAACCGCTATCGAATGCAATTTAACGATGTTTTTGTGTGACATTCGTGCGTAAAAACAGAATAAAGGACTCTTACCCCCCCAAAAAAATTATAAAAATGGTTTAAAATGCATTCTGAAGAGAATTTTTCCTGGCGTCTGTGCGTACGTATATAATTTCATATAACTCAAAAACGAGTAGCCTCAGAAAGTTGAAATTTTGTATATAGGACTGCTGTAATGTAGATGTGCACCTCCTATTTTGGTTGCAATCGAGCTCACCAAAAGTACATAAATTTATGTATATATATATCCACTCTGTTACTCTTCTCAGTTAGCTCAGTTTTTTTATTCTTATAAGTTTGTAAATTGTGCATTTTTTGCTTTAAAAATCTTTAAATTATGCTGTTCTTATCTTCCGGTTAAGGTTTTTATGCCTTTAGTAAATCTGCATGCAAGATTTGTAGAATTATCAACAATTTAGTTATTTAGGCAATTAGCTATTTAAGTGCGGCTAAGCCTAATCATTTTTCTCATGGCGGACATATTTGTTTACATTTGAAACTTAGGAGAATGGTGGGTTTGTTGCCAATCAGAGAAACTAAGCTTCGCAACAACAAAGATAACCCTTCTTTTATTATTGCGAATTAAATCATGCTTAATCCATTCTGGAATTTATTCGAGGAAATAGGTGTAATTTATATAAGATTTACTTCGTAATTTTTAATATAGATATTTTGAGTTTTTATGTATTTTTACCTCGTCGCAAAGTGAGAACTGAATTAATTGAATGAGAAATAATGAATAGTTTGTTAAAAACTGTTTTTTTTTGTTGGTTTTGTTTAATTTCTTTTACACATCGTTTTAGATTTATTATAGTATTTGAATAGAACATATGGCAAAGATTAGGTAATTCTGCAAATAATATACATAATTTTTGTATATTATTTGCTTTTTGTTTATTATTTTGATGAGTTATAAATTAAATAAGATGTAACGCTGTGAAGCTAGCGCCAGAGTGTCGCTGTGGTAAACAAATATAGTGAATTTTAAAGAGTGCGTTAATTCTATTGTGGTTTATGCTCTATCGATGAAGTAGATTTAATTCAATCCAATAAGTTTAAATGAAATGCAAAATGCGTATAATTAAACATTCCTTACAAGGAAGCCCTGTGGTGTACACATCAGATTTTCTTTTATTTTATTAAGATGTTTCTCTGTGACAGTGGTCTCAAAGTATCAGCTCACGAATCAATTTCCCGTAAATTAACTATCATTATTACGACATTAATTATTATGAAAAGAATTTGAACGAAGATTTAAGATTTGAATGATTTGAAGTCCATTTTTACATTATTTTCATTACCATTAAAAACGAATGTGAATAAAAATTTACAAATGGGGCTAATTAATTTACACTGTTATATAAATCTTACTCAGCGATAGGAAGGTACAAAATTGATTAACTTTTTTTCGTACTCTTCAATATATAAAATATATAAATACCTTCAATTACGAAAGGATAATTCCTTTGCTTGGGAGTATATTTATATGTGAATAGTTGTTTCCCTGCACTTAAAAATGAATGAGTTTTAAAAAAAAGAACCAAAATGGCCGATGAGCATCTACAATTCGTTACGAAGACAGTTTCTAGTATTTTTTCTTCAAGGTTACAAACTTTATCAAAATGGAAATGCTAAGAGGTGTTGTAACTGAAAACTGTAGTTACAAATAGGGAAGTTAATAGTTACTTACATACAGGTATGTGCATTAAAAAATTAATAAATGAAAGAAATAGGTTGTGATTATTTACTCTCAAGTTTTGTTTCACTTGTAAAGGTTTCATAATTTGTTTATTTTTAATTTAAGAAAGTTATTAATGTTTATTTTTAATGTAAGTAAATTAATTCGAATTCAACATATTAGAATTTTATGAAATAAGCGTCAGTCTGAAATTTTAAGATTTAGCTCTGAATACGTATGAATTCAAACAGAAAATAAATATAAAATGAAAATTTCTCCTCTGCGTTATTAATATTATTGTTTATGTGTCTTTTGAGAAATATTTGCTAAAAAGTTTTTAAAACTTTTAAATTTAATAAGTAAAATTTATATAAAACTGAATGAAATTTAAAATTTTGTAAAAATAATTTTATTTTATTAAAAACACTTTTATTTTGGGAAAAGAAAAAACGTTTTGGTTCGTCAGCTGCTTCCAGGTTCTGCATTCTGCCCGAGAGAAATTTGAGTTTCAGATCTTTGTGACCATTGCTCGAGTAATCCAAAACAGTAAAAAATTTAAAAGAAAAAAAACTAATTTGTTCATGAAAAGAAAAAATGATTGAATTTATTTCCTGGCAGTTGTCCGGCGAACTGCTTTTGATTCAATACAATTTAAACTCCTTTAATCCACA
>KK113738.1:182723-212020 GCA_000611955.2 Stegodyphus mimosarum
GGAATGTTTCAGTTCCTTAATCGTTTGAAATAATAAAAATAAAAACAAACTGAAAGTAATCATTTAAAAAAAAAAGAACCGCTAAGCGTTATTTGTAACACTTAATAACACTCTTCCTGAACACGCTTGTAAAAAATTACCGCTTAACAGCCTCTTTTATTTATATTTTGCTTCATTTGCAGCTCATGGCTAAAGGGAAAAAGACTACTACTATTTTCTTTAATTTTTTTGTCTTTTTCTCTTTTTTCTTTAAAGATCAGACATCATTAGCAACGTACGCATGAAAGAACATGTTAGAGAGACAGCGATACGCTAACATCTATTCACAAGGAATTGTGCCAAAAGTCACGCTTCGATACTCTCATAGACAAGAGTGTTTTTATTTTGTTTCATTGCAATTTTTTTGTTTTGTACTTGTTTTTCCTTTTGTTTCCTACTACCTTTTAAGCGTAACAGTTTGGAAAACTTTTTTCTTTTCCAAAGGTTTTGAAGCACACTTATGTTTTGTCATTACACAAAGTGTTAATGTAAACTGTAAAAGATTCAATTAATTAGCAATTGTGTTTTAATCGGTTTTAAAATGATAAAAATATTAAGCTTTATTTTATGCTTGCTTTTCTGTCCATATGAAACTTATCAAGAAAATTTTACCAAAAAAGGCAAGCTCATCCTTCATCATGTCAAGGAAGTACACTAAATGTCATTTTGTCGTAATTAACGTGAAATTTTCCAGTTTTCCCAATTTTTAAACGGCTTTTTTTGCATCTACCGTTTTTGAAGCAAGAAAATATATTACTAGGTTTAATGTTTTGATTTTGACTTTAAAAATAGCTGGAGTTTAAGTCTTCCTGTTTATTAGGGTCAATTTATTAAGCTACCACAGCACTGATCAACGTCTTACTGTCATCTTCTGGGTTTAAGAAGGTTTAGAAGTATATTACTCATGTGTGCAAAAAAATAAGCTACTGAAAACTGTGTTGTTTCAAAATCACTGGAGCATCAGTAATCAAATATTTATAATTTTTTTTGCATTATTTTATATTACTCATGTGTTTAAAAAAATAAGTTACTGAAAAATGTGTTGCTTCATTATCATTGGAACATCAATAATGATATATTTATAAATTTTATTTGTATTATTTCATGTTCTTAATTCATAAATTTTGTAAACTTTTACGGTACATGTCCGGTTAACAGTCGAACGGTCTAGAACTTGAAATGTGGATAGGGTGTTGCTGAGTTTTTGGGCTTCTTGCTCCAATAAATAACTAATAATAATCGTGCAATGTAAGGGTACTAGCATCAGTTATAGGAAAGTAATGCTAATGCAGTTGAAATCCTGTATACCCTCTCTGGCATCAACGTTCAAGGTATGTGAATGCCCCTAGGAAACATTTGCAGTCTCTTGAAGAAATGATTTGTTATGGCTATCAATGTTATGAAATATGAGAATGTTATGAAACCGTGAATGTTCAGATATCCATCCTAATTAAAAAAAGGTTAAGTCCGTAATTTTCTCCAGAAGATTTCTCTTTCGACTTGGTGACATCCATTGCCTCTCATTTTCCGAATTTTTATGCAATAGACTTCTTTTACGGGGGTTTTACTATTTTCTTTGGTACATTTTCACTTTTTGGAAATATATGGAAGTAGGAGGAGAAATCTTAGTATTAGAATTAAAACTGGAAATCATATCACATTTAATTGTGTTTTTCTTAAACTATGATATTATCTTGGTCCCGCAAGTTCTACGAATTTAGTACGTGTGGGGACGGGGCAGGTGTAACGGTGAAGTACTTTCTTTATTCTCTAATAATCTGTGAGTACAGCTTCAGTTTACCTTTTTTTTAACTTGTATTATTTCTTTGAATTTCTTCGAGCTTTCTGGAGATAGCTCAGTGTTGTCGTAAGTGCTCTGAAGTTAATTTGAAATTTCTGTAGCCAATGTCTTTCTTTTAAACTGGAAATTTTTAATGTAATGTTTGTCTTTTCTCTTGTTATCCTACTCACACAGAAAGGAACAATAATTTTTGTATCCAGTTTGTAGTTCAAATCAAGTAGAAATACTATTATTTTCAGATATCTGTAGACCATGAATATTACTCATAATGTGCACTGAGAAAAAGCTTCATATTGCTTTAAAAGTATGCGAACAAGTGTCGCTTATGTGTAAAATAAAAAGGGCTGGATGATGCGTAAGATATGCATCATCTGGTTATTCGATAACACTTTCCATTCCGAAGCAAGAGAATTCTGTATACAAAGTCACAGGATATAGCAAAACTGAATGATGGCAGTATTGAATATGTACCACTTCTAATCATAACAGATGGATCAAGGCATAATTTAAAATCTGAAATCATATTATCGCAAGAAATTCTTGGAACAAGATTTTTTATTTTTGATAAATTATAATGAAAGTGACTATACAACTTGTAACTATCGACTGTCATTGATTTTATACTACAGGAGAATCCGGGAAACCTACAAAAACTGCCATCGCTCTCAATTACTGTATTCATTCTACTCTTTTTCCAAAGAATGAAAATGGAAACAAAATAGTGACGATCGAAAACAAAATAGTCAGTTTTTAAGCTTGTATGAAAGATTCAAAAGTGATAACGAATTCTCGCAGATTATCTCTCAGCTGACAATGATTTGGAAGCTGATGTACAATAAATAAAGTCATGAAGAAATTCTAAAACTAGCATAGCACTAGCATGTTGGAGGAGGAATAAGAACTTATTTTGAAATGTCGATAATATATGCTTCTGAAGTAGGTTTAGCACGGATAGAAAACTTAGTTACGTTATCAACTGAGCGTGTGAATACATTTATTCTTACGCTTTATATCTTATGAATAGAACAACTGATCAATTCTTTCGTAGCGCTGTATCTGTACATAAAAACTACAATGTAAATACGATGTAAGTGAGAAATAAAATAAACAAATAAATGACTACTTTTTCAGTAGATTTTTCCTTTTTGTTTCTCCGTTTTTTTTTTTTTTTTTTCAGTAAAAGTTGGCTTTCTAGAACGTTTTAGATAGTTCGAACAGCATTATTGATCTTTGCAATTTCAAATTAAAGAGGTTCCATTTTCTTGTATTTGGATATTACTCGTCGATTAGGGTAACCGATTATTTTAAAAACAGCAATTTTAGTGTCCAATATATTCCAGTAAAATTCTGAAAAAATGCTATAAATGTTTGCACATTTTTAGAATGATTTCGGTAAAGTACCAAAAAAAAAGCAAATGTTTTGGAACAACAATTTCTGGCAACGGCTTATTACTTGAAATGAGAAATATCGTCTGCTGCTTTTATATTTATTCATCTTTCAAAACGTCGCATGTAAACAAGTTGTGGATTGAAAGATATGTTCATGCATTTTTAGAAGAGAAATGTTCCTATTCCATAATTCAAAAACGTTGTGAATTGCATGGGATTAAAGTTTCTAAGTGCAAAATAAGTAACATTATTAATGGGAAAGGGAAAACCATCGATCATTAATTTGACATCGAAAGAAGCCTCCAAACGAATACCCGAGAAAGGTACGTACTATTTCTAATGTTCCTAAAGTTCAACCTCTAGTAACAAAAGAAAATCCGCTGATTGATAAATCAATTACAAAGTCTTTAAATACACCTGTAGTAACAATAAATAAATTAATAAAGTAAGGTTTAGAATTTAAAAAGGCTAAGAAAGCATAATGTTCTCCAACTTTTGCCAAGGCATGTGGCTCAACGCAGAAGAATTTGTAGAACATTGAATGAATGTAAAATAAATGGAAATTTATTATGACCGTTGATGAAGCATGGATTAAGCTGAATGACTTTAGGGTAAAAAAAAGGTCTATTTATTATCAAAAACGAAGAGAGAAAATGTACAAACCTGCTTCCGTCAGTGCAAAGAAGTTTCAGTAACGAGTTTATGACTGTCGCAGGATTCTCTTACAATTAGAATTAAAAATACGAATGTTAAAAAAAATGTTAAAATCAACCCAACGTACAATTCAAAGAAAGTTTTACGTCCTATAGTTGCTTAGGAAATTCCATTTCTTCATCCCAATGACTTTAAAGAATGAAACTTCATGAAGAAAACACTGCAAGGCATATTTCGAAACTACCACTGCCTTCCTTGAAAAAAGAAGAATACTTATATAGATTTGATGAACTCTAGAAAGTAGTTAAAGAAAAATAGAAATCAATACTGGAAATTTCACGAAAAGCTCTTCTATCATGGAAATCATGAAACAGAGTTACAGTCCAAAAACAAAAAGGGGGCTATCCAATCGAATCAAAGGTATTTTTTACCTTTTAAAAGTCAATAAAATGGCCCCGAAATCCTTCTAAAATTGTGTAAAAATCTTTTGTGATTGTTGTATAACAATGCAATAAGTCTGGAATTATTAATGCTTGAAATCGTCTCATAAAGATTTTAAAAAATTCTATTTAAAATATCTTCTCTATTATAATTTTACAGTGCTGCCAGCATACAAATGCAAATATCAGTTGTATGTTAATATTTTCTGAGTTTTTATATTAAGCGATTTCCTTGAAGCTTTATTTCCATTGCAAGCCGTCTTTATGTCATTTTTTTCTGGATATAAACCGCTATCCGTTAAAAGCAAATGAACTTGTTTTCAAAACGAAAGGATTTGTAGCATGATATCCTTGCCCTAATATCTGCACTATTTATTGAAATATTTATTTGCTTAAGAAAGGATGATATTTTTTTTAATCATCGTCTAGAGAGTCAATAGAACACGCTTCATGAATCAAGACTCAATATCATTTCGTTTCATGTCATGTTGTTAGAAGCTCATTGTTATTTAGCTAAGCAATGATTTGGAACGAAGAGAAAGCGCAGACGATTTCATGGAATTACGTTTTGAAGCGGAAACGTCTAAGAATTCTTTCTATGTATTTAAAGGATTAAAATGAATTTTTTATTATCCTAATGTAATTCTCTTAAGTTAAAATCATTCTTTTAATATCATGAAATATAGAAATTTTTCTTACATACGAATACATTATAATTCATTTTTTAATAATATACAGTGCAAAAATGTAAAAAAAAAATGAATAATGATTAAAACTGGGGATTAATCATTATTTAATTTTTTGTTGCGACTGGGGATTAGGGGATCCAGTCGCCATATCCTGTAGTGGAGAATCATCATCCATCACCTTTTTTAGTTCGGGCGCCTCTGTAGAGACATTAGGATTTTTTTCATGCTGAGAGACGTGAAAAATGAGCGATACTCTCACCCGGACTCGAACCTCGGACATCTCGAATAAGCGCCGAGTGTGTTGTTTCTATGGAATTGCTAACTGACCTAATGTTAGCAGATATTCTGTTTAATTAAATATTAATTAAACATTAATTAGTTGTTAAGAAAATTAAATTTTAATTCCACTTAAACCGTTTCTAGTAACAAAAATTGACAGCCAACCACAGAGAATTTCGTTTTCAATGTCAAAATGATATCAGGCATTTTACACTAAATATTTTGTTGCCTTAATTAATGTATTATGTATTCTTTTCACACTAACAAGTTTGATTTTTGATCCGGTACTCAATAGTATTATTTCTTATCTGGCAAAATTAAAAAATCTGATGTGAATACCACATGACTTCTTTCTATGGCCTGTTAAATTATACATTTTTGCTGCATTTCATTTAAAACTATTTCTTCGAATTTCATTACAGATATATTTCTCATTCAATTAATTCAGTTCTCACTTCGCGGCAAAGTAAAAATACACAAAAAACTCAAAATATCTCCATTAGAAATTGTAAAATACAGAAAAACATAAAACCCCCAAAACACAGTTAAAAATGGTTAAAAAACAATTTTTACTATTAAAATCAGAGTTTCTACGCAGAAACAAACAATTCGGCCAGCGTGCAGGAAGACAGATTTTTTGGTGCACAAAACCGAAAGTTTACTTTTGGTACTATTTGGAAAAAGGATATTGAAGGCGCAGAAACTGACTGAATTCTGGGTTTCAAATGTAAACAAATATTGATAATTCTACGATAATTGCATAAAAATTAACTAAAGACATAAAAACCTTAACCGGAACATAAAAGCTGCTTGATTCAATCACTCTTAAAGCAAAAAACAATGCACAATTTACTAACATATAAGAATAAAAAAACTCAGCTCACCGAGCCAAGTAACAGAGCGAGAATATATATGTATTTATATACGACTGGTGCAGCCAATTGCAACGAAAAGGGAAGTTCACAACTACATGTTACAGCAGTCCTATATACAAAATTTCAACGTTCTATGACTACTTGTTCTTTAGTTATGCGCGATACATTCATACATACGTACGTACGTACAGACGTCGAGAATAAATCTCTTCTGAATCCGTTTTAAATTCATTTTACAATTCTTTTTGGTACAAACAGCTCTTTGTTCTGCCCTTACGTACAGATGTCACCCGAAAACATCATTCAAATGGTTTCGAGAGTGGTTGAAATGAATATTTAGTTTGAAATAGGATACCCGAAATTTTTCGGGATTAGAATACTTTCTGTACTAGATGTAAAAAGGTGTCAAGATGTAAAAAGAGGAAAAGGCAAATATTGACTATATTGGCATTTAGGCGGAGGGAAAATATTCATATTTATAAAACTGAGCGGTTATTTCGGTCTTAAATTTTGTATTTGTGGAATTATTTAATGAAGAATGTTATTTTTTAAAAAATGTCTATTTATAGATAAATCTCAAACTACTTTTTCGCTTTGTTTTTGATATGATAACTCAAATAATCTCTTTTTCTCATGCAATTATGGTTACGATGTTTGAATACTGCTTAATCGGTACAGATGTTAAATCTGAAGTAATATATGTATGATATACTTACGCATATTATTAATCATGTTTTGGTCACTGTTTCGTACTTAGTGCTAGTTGATGGATTCCCACGCCACTGGGCTGTCATTCTATTCTAAGGAAAAACTTTTTATACAGTTTGAGAAACTTCTGTGTTTTTCTTCTTCAGTGTTCTGTAGGAGACAGTTTAACTTCTTGTATTATAATCACGTGGGTTTCCAATTGCAAATGTCAAGTTCTGGAAGATCACGGCTGTTACTGAATATAATGATGAGAAAATAAAGAAATACATCAAATTACTATTTTGCATTTTAAGAACATAGGTTCTTTTTATCAAAGGGACAATTATTGTACATCTTCAGAGTCAGTGATATGAATTTCAGAAGATATTAGTTATTTCTGTGTAACGGACAAAAAACTAAATTAAGCTTCAGATATAAAGAAACAAAACTATAAAAAAATACTTTCGTATATATCCTCTCAAGAATTTTTCTTGTAAATGCGTACTATAGTTGAAAACATGATTTTTAGTTTTGTAAAGGCAAGACTGAGTTAATGTTCTTAAAAACATGCATATTATGATTATTTATGATTATGAACCTGGATGACATAAGGAGATGGAAACATCCTTGCACAAGATTTCAAACGAGCTGGCTTAAACAATTAGAAGGGTCGTTCTGCCTGTTAGTAGGCATTTACCCACCTCTGCTAAGACAGTAAAAGCGTACTGGAAGTTACATACGAAATTCAGGTGTCTATAATTGAGGAAAAAAGTCAGAAGCCTTAATATTTAACATTATTGGGTAGTAAAAGCTCAGAAGACAGAATAACGTGAACTGTGACTTAATGCAAATTTGTTCAAACAAATAACAACGTGGATTTCGAATCTAAATTTTCGTATGTAATTTCCAATGCGCTTTTGATATCTATAGCAAAAGTGGACAAAAGCCGACCACGACCCTTTTAACTGCTTAAAGCGGCTAGTTTGAAATCTTGTGCAAGGACATTTTCATTTCTTTCCATACCCGATTTATTACTCAAACTGCCGAAGTTGCGCTTCTATTCTTTATTGCGCATCTATCGTTACAGTATACGTGCGCTTATATAGGCCTGACTATACTAGCGATCAACCTAAATTGGGAAATTAGATATAGTGGAAAGTATGTGCATCTGCCGAAGAATAGAGTCCAGTAATGTCCATATTCGTTAATTTACAAATAAAAAAAATGACAAATGAATATTGTTACGATAAAATGACTGATGAGGAAACGGAGCTTTGGAAAAGAACAATTGACCTCTAAATTTTTATTTAACGAAACAGTGTACATGCCAATCAGGTGATGATTAATACGAACATATACCATTTTTGGCGCATTTACAAATTTTTAATAGTAATTGGAATTTTTTTTAAAAATTCTACGGGGAGAGATGTTTTCCTATCTCACCCCCTCCCCTTCGTCGCGTCCTGCAAACAATAGAAGCACTGCAAAAGATCGTCACGGCTCTGCCCGCATGATGCACTAAAACAACTTTTTTACTTGGGGGTAAAAAAAAAAGGCATCCCTCCCTGATCTGTAGCTCCAACGTGAGGGACGCAGTAAGAAATAAGCGACACTTGAAAAAAGTTTATGAGCTTTTAAGAATTCGTAAATTGTAAAGGAAAACAACTTTTATCTAATTAATGAAAAATGTAATACTTTATAAAACGATACGAAAGCTAACCCAAGCATTATAGGCGTATCTCATTTTCAGTGTGATTGGCCAATAAACTTTCGCTACGCGTTGACTAGTTTCTTTTCTGACTGAATTCCAGCTGCTGTCATCCCTGGAAATTTTCTGAATGAAATTTAGAAAAAAAGTTGTCACTTATTTGCGAAAAGAAAATTATACCAGATGATACTAACTCATTAGTGATGTTCCTACAGAAACGTTTTACACAGACATCACTGCAAGTAGAATTACTCGAAGCAGATTAATTATTTCAGCAACTCAGTCCCAGAACCCATATATAGCGTTTCCACATCCCTGCGTCCAAGCCTCTGGTCTTTACGTATTAATTAAGCTTCCTAGGAAGATTAATTACTTATTAATTAGTTTTCTCTTAACCATTTTTTATAATCAGCGTTTTAAAGAACTAAAATGTTTATGTTTTTATAAGAATATATGATTTGCTCTAATTTGTTACGCTGTTTAGTCAATGGAGTGTGATGTCATTGGAGTCAATGGAGTAGTTAATGGAGTGTGAGTCAATGGAGTGGTTTGTTGCGATTTTAACAACAGAGTTCACTCTGTGCAATTACAGGGTTTTCACAAATAATTGCTGGCACCAAAAAAAGAGAGGATTTCTTAAAAATATCGTAAGTTTATTCCTCCCTTGCTTAATAAATTAATTAGAAATGGAAATTACCATATCTGAATAATTGCATAACGATTTCGACTATTTTTGCAAATTCCTTTATACGGAGCATCACTATAATAATTAAAAATATTTAATTATTAAGCTGATTTTAAAAAGGTATTTTTTATTAAATCCAAAGAATAATGAACTCTTAAAAATATGAAGGAATTAAATGTTCACAATTAAAGCATTGTTTCGAAATTGTAGCTGTTTATATTTCTCGCACTAAAAGACTCAAAAGATTAATTTTCTCCGTATATGTTGCCATGCTTACGTCTAAATTTCGAGCAAGCATGACACAAATGAGAAACATTAACCACAATATCCTACACTTCTTTTTTTTTTCCTTTTCCCCTCCTTTTTACATGATTTCTGTCTTTGATGAGTTAAATTACACTATCTTAGCCCGAACCAGGACGAAAAACCTTCGAAGCGAGACGTCAAAGTAAAGAATAAAAAAATCCCATCTCTCCTGATGACTAAATTGTATCTTTAGAGCAAGTTTCAAGCATCAGAGCTGGCCTAGTTCATCTCAACTCCTCTCAATTTATTGTGATGCGACTCAGAAACTTTATTTCTGACACTAGTTTGAGAATAAAAATTATGAATGGAACCAAAATTTGAGAAGCCATCCTCGAGACTTGTTAGACAGTAAAAGAATCTGGTTCAAAGGAATTGCATTTGTTGTCATTTTTAGCAGAAAATTGCGTATGCTACCTTCTTTCAATTTAGTTGTCCATTATGTGAAAAGAGTAATATTTATATGCCTACGTCATTGACGTTACTCATGGTAAATGTTGAACCAAATTCTTGTGGTTTATGCTACTCAAACTGGGGGGAGGGAGGGAACTGAAAGGTTTCAGATTTTAAATTACGTACAAAGAAGCTTTTTTTAACGTTTTGCCTGCTACTTTTATTTATTCAATATCATGTTCTTCGCACTTAAACCATAAAACTCAGTTCAACAGCAATATCGCAAAATCATTTTAAAATGAGCATATCTTTAGAATTTCCGATACACAGTTCCCTGCCTTTAGATAAAAAAGTTTTTTCCCCTGTAGAGTGTTGTCATTGCTCGATTTTAAATCGTTTGAGTTTGTTCATCAAAAATTCGTTAAAGTTTTACAAAATATGAAATAGATAATAAAACAAATTCCAAATTCGGCCTTCCAGATGCGCATATTCGGGTGGAAACGTACCTTATTCGAAATTGGATGGCTCCAGGTACTGTTGTTTTATCACATTTGGAGAAATATACCTACATTTATGCAGATTCTTCATAATTTAATTTCTTTAAATATAATACAGAGCTGCAATATTTGGTAGCAACAGTTTGAAAAGTGATTCAGACTTTTAATGCTTCCAACGACAAATCGCAAAACAAAAACATTAGTCCTTCAGGGAGAAAGCCCCTTTGGACTAAAAAAAAAAAAAAGAACATTAATTATTATTTTCGGTCTTCTTATTAAGTGACAACTTTTATTTCTCTTATATTTGACAAGAAATTTTTTTTGAATCAGAACACTATTTCTGCTTCTTTGTACGAAGTAAAGAAAGTCTTGTGATTGCGAAAAATCAGGTATCATATTTAAATGAATATATCCATTTTGACCACTTCGAATCCATTTGAACGATGTTTTTCCATTACACTTGTACTAATGGACAGAATAATTTGTACTAACGTGCAGAGATTCTTTTTCGTGACGTCTATACGTATGTACTTATGTATCTCACATAACTCAAAAACGAGTAGCCGTAGAATGTTGAAATTTTGTAAATGAGACTGCTGTAACATGTATTTGTGCACCTCCCTTTTTCTTTGCAATCAGCCGTACCAAACTTATATTATACTATATTGATTACCACTCCGTTACCTAGCTCAGTGAGTTCAGCTTTTTTAATCTTGTATGTTAGTAAATAGTGCTTTTTTGCTTTAAAATTGATTGAGATGTGTTGTTCCCTTATTCCGATTAAGGTTTTTGTGCCTTTAGTTAATATGCCTACAATAGGTTAGAATTATCAACTTATTTAAAAGTTTAAGTGACGCTAAGCCTAAGGATATCGCCATTTGTTTACATTTGAAACCCTCATTAGAATAGTGAATTAAGTCAGTTGGTGCACCAATTTCAGTGTCTTTTCGCAAATTGCTTTTTTCTTTCGTAGAAACTTTAATTTTAATTGTAAAAATTAATTTTTAACTGTTTTTGACGGTATTTAGTATTTTAGGTTTTTCTGTATATTAAAATTTTTAAGGAAGTCTGAGTTTCTATGTATGCCTTCCCTCTAAGTGAGAACTGAATTGATTGAATTAAAAATATATCGCTAATGAAATTTAAAAAAAATAACTTTAAATGAAGTGCAGCAAAACATGTGTATAATTTAATAGGCCATGCAAAGAGGTCATGTGGTGTTCACATCAGATGTTTTTGGTTTTTACTGAATTCGATGATAGGGTTCCATGCAACCATCATACATATTATTTTAGAAAAGTATCCCTAATTTTTTTTTAGTATATGAAGTCAATTCATTGTATGTATGCAATAAGTAATGATTATTCCTACATTACAGTTGAAATTAATTTTTACTTTTATGTATAACATCAGCAAATGGCTTCCCAGTTCCTTTATTTTTCTAAGATTAATAGACGCTTAATAGTCTTTCACAGAAAAAGTTGAGTTTAAAATGTTGTTTTTGTCAGTTACTGCACTTAGAGAAACAATCAAAACTATTGCATTAGAAGAAGAATTCTGCAATTTTTTTGACGGGGGGTGGAGGTAGAGAAAGATTTTCATCTGGAGACCTACTTATCTTTCACGCGTATTCTTCCGATGGTAAATTAATTTTTGCTGCATATTTTTAAATACTGAATTGCGAATTCATTTAAAATTTTTTTATGGCTTTCATTTGAAGAAAGTTTAAAAGAAATCAAAAGCCCTCCTAAACACATTTATTTACAATAAATAGTATTATCCTTCTTCTATTACATTTTCAAGAGAAGAAAGATAAAAGATAAAAACTATTTAAGCAATATTTGAAATTAATGACTTATTACATAAATTTGAAACATAAGTAATTTCCTTTTAATACCTGAATACTTTGGTATATGTGAAAAAACATAAAATTCGAGTCCTATCCAAAGCGTTGTTGATCACATACACTCACGTTTGTGAAAATTGCAACACCAAGAAGGAATCGTCATAATTGAATGCAATTTAATACACAGTTGAGTGGTAGTGGTACAAATAAATGATTAAATGTTCAAAGCAAACAAACAAGAACAAGAGATCAGAATCAGTATTTTGTGTGGCCACCACGCGCCGCAATAAGTGCTGCTACACGACGTGGCATGGAGTCAAACAAAGTTTGAATGTCTGACTGAGGAAGAGCATTCCATATCGTTTGTACGCGTACCCAAAGTTCGTCTGCAGACGCAACAGGACGAGGATCACGAGCAAGACGCCGACCAATGACATCCCACACATGTTCAATTGGCGACATATCCGGGGAACACGCAGGCCAAGGAAGAAGCTGTACCTGCTGCGCTGCAAAGAAGGATTTAACAATCCGAGCAGTATGAGGGCGGGCATTGTCCTGTTGAAATACAGCGCCTGGCAAGCTTTGAAGGAAGGGAACAGCTTCGGGCTGTAGAACTTCACGGATATACCGGTTGCTGTTCAGATTGCCCACAATTCGTAGCAATTGAGATCGTCTATGATATGCTATGGCGCCCCAGACCATAACTCCGGGTGTTCGTCCACTGTGGCGTTCGATAATGCACTCCGGAAGGTGGCGTTCACCGGCATAGCGTCTGACACGAATGCGGCCATCATGGTACCACAAATTAAAGCGGGATTCGTCAGAAAACACGACATGCTGCCAATCAGCACGCCAGTCTCTATGCTGATTGGCCCATTGTAGCCGCAGGCGGCGATGGTCGTGCGTTAGGGGGATCCTGTATAAAGGAGTCCGTGCGCGCAGTCCACACTGCAGCAGACGTCTACGAATTGATGAAGCACACAATGAAACACCTGTAGCTATTGACCACAGTGCTGCCAATTGTCTAGAGGAAGCTGTACGGTCCGTCCGCGCCATGCGGACCAGGTGTCTATCATCGCGAGCTGACGTCACATTTCGGGGTCCACTCCCGGATTTCCGAGTTGTCCGACACTCGTCCGTCCACTGCTTCCAAACGCGCATCACTGTGCTGCTGTTACGCTGCACACGAGAGGCTACTGCACGATACGACAATCCAGCTTCACGAAGGCCGATGATTCTCCCTCGTTCAAACTCTGTAAGTTGTTCAAATCTCGCTCTCTTTCGTCGACGAGGCATAAGTACAGATTGAGTTAACGTTTACCACTAGCAGATAACCACCGATAACCATCACGCCTCGCTACAGCCGTCTATTTATTCGGATCCATCAGCCGTTCAGAGGGCGCTGCTCAGCATACGCATGCGCTACGGATTTGCAATTCTAATCATTTGCATGTCATGCGCTACTTTGCATTTCCTGAAAATTTCAGCTCACTCGCGTAAGTCCTTCATGGTGTTGCAATTTTCACAAACGTGAGTGTATTTATAAAGCTGTCAATAAATACGGGATTTGTCAGCTGTCCCACTGAATTCTCCGTATTTTAAAAAAAATTCATTCCTTTCTGTAATATTTTTATCTGTTTCGCATAGATTTCTTGCTACTAAATCTTTTATCCACAAGTTTTGAGAGAATCTAGAAAAATAAAGAAGGTTGTGTCTGTAAATTTCCAGTAGAATTAAAACCCTTTTTAAATTCCTACTATTAGCTCACACTCTCCCTATATCTTGTTCAAATTTTCAGTCGTTAATAAAATACTTTTTATTCATCCACTCAAAATCAAAGTACATTTTTAAACTTGTAGTGGATGACACTTGATGTTAATACTGTTTTTTCACATATTAATTTTTTTTTATTTTTTAAATTTTTCTTTGTTGACCTAAGTAGAAATTGACTTTAAAAATTTTTTATTTAATTAATCATTAATTAATTAATTTTAAATTGTTAATAAAATATTTTTTATTCATTCACTCAAGTTCAAATACATTTTTTTAAACTCGTGGATGACACTTGATGTTAATACAGTTTATTCACACATTAAAAATTTTGTCTGTATTTTTTTATTTTATTTTCATTTTATTTATTTTTTTTTAATTTTTGTATTTTTAAAAATTTCCTTTGTTGACCTAAGTAGGAATTGACTTAAAAATTTTTTTTATATATTACTTGTTAGTCCAAAGGGGCTTTGTCCCTGAAGGGCTATTGTTTTCGTTTTGCGATTTTGCGTCGGAAACATTAAAAGTCTGTATCACTTTTCAAATCGTTTCCACAAAATATTGCAGCCCTGTATTATATTTAAAGAAATTAAATAATGAAGAATGTGCATAAATGTAGGTAAGTTTCTCGCATTGTGATAAAACGACGGTACCTAAAGCCATCCAATTTTGAATGCCGTAATCCTGCTGCGAATATAGGCATCTGGCAGCCCAAATTTGAAATTTGGAATTTGTTTTATTAACGATTTATTTATTTTGTAAAACTTTAACGAATTTTTGATTAACAAACTCAAGGATTTCAAAGCGGGCAATGGCAACGTTGTACAGAAAAAAAATTTTTATCTGCAGCGCGTGAGACTGTGTGTAGGAAATTCTAAAGATATGCTCAGTTTAAAATTATTTTGCGATATTGTTCTTTAACTGAATTTTATGGTTTAAATGCGAAGAACATGATATTCAATAAATAAAACTAACATACAAAATGTTTAAAAAACGCCCCTTTGGACGTAATTTAAAATCTGAAACCTTTCAGATTTTTTTATTATTATTCATTGCTTTGAAAAATAGTTTAAGAGGACCCAGTTTTAAAAGTGATAAACATCTCTTTCAGACGCATACTTTTTTTAATTATCAGGTACAGTATTTTCGCATAAGAGACGTTTTAGTCTTCAAACTCAATGCCTTACCAACGGCTAAAGTAATGACTTCTAATTTGGTTTCTTAGCAGACAAATTAGAAGTCATTATTTTAGCCCTTGGTAAAGCATTGACTTTTAAGACTAAGTAGATTTCCCCTTCATAAAGCTTTGATAAAAACATTTACGAAGGAAATTAGCGGTAAAGGTTTTTGATTTGGAAAATCGTAAGATAGATGCTAAACTAGAGTTCATTTTATATAAAAAAGAAAATAAATAAATATGCTTGTTAATTTCATTTAAGGCAATGAAGTTCAGATATTTCTTTCAATTCAATAGTCTCTAATGTAAATATTTAGGCACCTGCTTTATAAAGATTTTTGTATTTTTTAATTCGTTATTTTCAGTATTAATTAGAAATAAAATAAATTAAATTTAGAATAACATAAATGGGCAGTTGGATATTAGGGTAAGCCTTATTTTCGGAAATATTTAATATTCCGGTACGTTATGTGCAATTGTTTAGTAGACTCATTAGTGTGTTTGATGCTAGAGACGCGAAAAATGTGCAATGCTCTCCCTGGGACTTGAACCTGGACCTCTCGAATAGGCGCCGAGAGTGCTGCTGTTACACCAGGAAGGTATGCTGGAAGGATGGAGAAAATACCTTATAGTCTTTATTATCCGGCCCACATGTAAATATTAATAAAATACTAAATTATGTGTAAAATTTGTCAAAATTTAAAGAATAATCAAAAATGAATTACTCGCGTTTCTTATAAAAATAGTCAATGCAGAAGAATAATATATAGCTTTTCAAACTCTTAATTTTCATATTATTTGCATAAAACAGATCTGTTCAAATTAAATTCCCTTTTTGCAAAGCTTAGTTAACTTAACAACATCAAGTGATTTGACAATTATCAGGAAAAGACGTGTGGATCATCTCATCATCTTATCAATTTACGAGCGATTGCAAAATTTCCTCTTTGCAAGTTAAATTCGCTCTTTGTAACAGTTAATATTGCACGCTTTAAGTGATTTTGGAGTGTTCAGTTGATGAAAAGGCATGTAGATCATGTTCCCATTCAGTTCCCTGAAGATCATGTTCCCTGAAGAAGTTAAAATCTTGGCTAAATAAGCAAACTGTCCTCGTCAATGTAAATTCAAATAAGTGGCCAATTTTATCAGTTCTTTTTCAATCTCATGTTGCTTTATAATTAATCCATAGTCTCATTTAGCTTTATAATGCATAGTCTCATTTTGCTGTATAACTGATTGTCTCATTTTGCTCAAGCTGTTTTACTTTCTAACTAATAACAGTCTCTATTCCTGTCTAACTCATTTTATCTCAAAAAAGAATATTATAGCATAGATTTTGCTATATATTTTGAAATATGATTAATGTGAAGGAAAGTCGTAGCAAATTTTAGTAGCATTCTTTCATTCTTGGTGAACTTTCAAGCTGTTTTCGCAGAATTTCGTTATTACTTTTGCTCAGGGCTTAATTTATAAAAATCAGAAGTGCCGAAGCCCCATGAAAGGTCGTCAGGAAGCAAGAACAATAATAAATAAATAAAATAAATTATAAAGTAATAAATAATACAGATATTTAATAAATTATTAAATTAATGCTAAATAACTAAATAATAAAATAAAATACCAGACATCTTCTTATTCGGGGCTGCGGCTGAAATTAAGCTTTCACTCGAAAACTATAAGAAATAACTCAAAAAACCTCCGGTTGAATTTAAGCTCTAACTATACAATATAATGTACTATTGAAAGTGATGAGGTGATGAGAGAAACAAAGGTCATTCTTTTTTCAGGACACCATGATAAAGGTATAACAGTTAAAGCAGCTCACTGAAAAGGTAACAACACTTCACTAGTTAAAACAGAGAGAATGCCAGAAAGATTATGAGGGTATGGAAGTAAATTTTAACGGAGATGTGTAGGCTGGAGAAAAGAGAAAGAAGAATTCAGCAATTTCTGACCACTATCCCTTGCCGCTATAATTTAACTGTCAAAAGAATATGACAATGTAAAACATTTTTCCGGAATCTGAGGATTGATCTCTAAGTTAAGAACAAACGTAAGGTTCTATACAAGTGATAATTTTTGTCTCCTGTATTTGATTATATTATTCCAAAATTCTAGAAGTGCTCTTTTCCGTAGCAAAGGCACTAACGCTGGACATGTACGACCCTGGTGATCACTTCTAGTACTTTCAATAACGAGAAATTTATCTGCTTCCGTAAATTCAGTACACTTCCTGGATAAAAAGTCTTTGACACGTTAGGGATTTTAGGGACTTTTCTTTCACATCAAAGAGCTTGTTTCTTAGGGAAAGGCAGGCATACATTCAACAGTTAGAACCAGACTTTTAAGAGTTACTTATTAAAGTAAACATTTTCGAGGTCAAAGCATTATCATTTCTGCTGAAATTGTGGTTCGGATTAACAAAAAAGAAGTGTTTAAGCCCTCGTGTATAGGGCTCCGATGAGCTCCAGCTAAAACTACGATTTATCTCAAAAACTAGAGAAATACAGGAACCGGACTCCGGTGCAATTTAAGCTCTGCTTTTGCTTTTGAGGTACCAGGGACGACTTTAATACAACTTTTGTTGTCCCAAATAACGGCTCTCTTTGTATTCAGAAGATCAAAGATCACATAAAATACGTGGAAAAAAAATAGTCGAAAACTAGAGGAAAATAAATGGCAGAATGAATATGCTAATTTTGATGTATACTTAGGAGAGCAAGAATAAACTTACATCAAGAAACACTGTACCCTAAACCTCACTATTAAGGCGAAAGAGATCAAAATGTACGATGGTTATTGTATTTAGGTGCTCTATGTACGCGAAAATGATCTGCAAAAAACTGCAAAGCTCTCCAAATTCTTCATTCATTGCTAAAAAGGAGTGTAAATTCACGATACGCTGATTTATATTAATCGCTATTCAAATTCATAATGATTTGACAAGGTGTTTTTTTTATCCTTTTTTATGTATATATACGTACGTATCTATTAGGTCTAACTAGGCATTATATAATACTGATTTCTGATGGGAAAATTCAGCTTAATTCTTTTTTTTTTTTACGCTAGCAGTTCCGGTCTAAGATTGATGCTTGATGACGCAAGCAAAAAGAGCAATCGGTCAAATGTCGTTGTTTTCCGCAATTCACAGTGCACTGTTGTATGGTTGACCAAGCGTAATCAATTTCTTGTACACGCTGTGTGCGTCATATCTGTTTACACATGTTTTTCACACAGCTTAGAGAAAGTTCAATAAAAAATTATGCTTGTTTCTAAGCCTGCTTTGTTTGTTTCTAAATCCATTGGATGTTTTCAAAAGTACTTCATTCAAAAAATGTTTGTAGCGGAAGAATCTCATTCTACTAATTAACTTTTTATCAGAATTTTATTAACTTGCAAATTCTTCGAACAAATGTTTCTCAGGAAATAAAAGAGTTGGCAACAAAGGGAATAAATTTCCCTTTTTTCCTTGATTACCAGCTTATCCGTGTGCATTACAGAATATTTGTTACAGTGTAAATTCTCAGACCTATTTACTGTTTCCTTAATTGTTGTGAATTGTTTATTTTATTTATCAATGCTGCATTTATTATTCCTTTAATTTAGAGTAATTAATAAGCCAAGTTAAAAGAATGATTGCGGTTTAAACTTGTAGACGTTCTCTGTAATTAGTTTGTCTCTGTGTGAGTTATTATAGTTCATACTGGACTGCATTATTAAAGAAATAATTTTTAAGCTTGTGAAACCTTAGCATAACCTTTCTCCGCCGCCCAAATGAATTTTTGCAATGCATTTGAATGCTTTCTCTCTGTATTCACTTTTGGCACCACAAATAACTTCTTTAGATTTTAAGAAATATTTTTAAACATATCAATGCTTTATTTGATTTCATTAAATTGTATTCACATCTGATTTTAGATAAGTTAGTATTCGTGTCGTACTATATTTTAGCTGCCATTATAGTAAGGGGTCGGATTGCAGTGCAATAATTTTGGTTTTTCCTTGTTAATTACCCACACAGATTGATAGACTGATAATTTTGAAAGTTGTAGCCAGTCCTCAAGGCACGAAGCCTTTAATTTTTCGTGTTAGTATTATTACAGTTCATCACACCCACCTTAACAGTAACATGTTAAGCTGAGCATTTAAATATATAATATGAGACTTGCATGCTAAAAAATAGTATACCATTTGTGTTGTTAAGTTTGGCTTATGCAATTAGGGTAAAGTCTCGAGGGCTATCTGCCTAAGGGGAGGAATGTCTACGTGGAGAACTTTTTAAGGAAAACTGGCTTGTATACACGTTATACATAGGGAAAACCGCGAAAGCGCCCATGCAGCCGGGCCGTTCGCGGGATTCGAGCCTCTGACCGAGCTACCAGTGTTTAGGGACTTTACCGCCCGGCCGATGGTGGGCCCTATTTGTGTTGCAAATCTTATACAATGATCCATTAATAAAATGTAAGGATAATTTATTGTTTATTTGTTACTTTTAAAATATCATTTAAAATACATCCTTCTCAGTAAAACTGAACAGATACTTTATATATGGGATATTTAAATAGTATTATGCACAAGTAAACTCTTTGAAATGAGGTGTCTAGGAACTACCATAAAATATCGTTAATATTGGCAAATGCTTAACGCTATATTACAAAAAAAATTTCTAAAATAAAGGAAAATTTGAGATAAAAGTAAAATTAATGATCATATGTTCATGAGAATATATTAGTTTTAAAGAAATTATTTTCGAAAGAAGGTTTTACATTAATATGCTATTATAGTAAGAATCTAATTTTTAGTATGTTAACCTTATATAAATTGGAATTCGCTTGCCATTTTCATCCCGCTATGTAAAAACTGATTTCCGTTCAAAATTCTTTGAAGATGTAAGCCCCCCTTTTTTTAATGAAATGGTAATTAGTTATAACTCTTGTCTAGATTACTTTTAAAAATTCCGTATTACCAAACGCATAATATTTTATCATGCTTCTGATTAACATATTTTATTATGCTTTGCAGTTCACTCTTCAACAGCAGTATATGCAGAAATAAATATAGAAATTTGCAGTTCTATGCAGTTTTTTTATCTAACTGCATTTTCGCTAATAATAGCCATTATTTTCTTTCAACTAAATAACTTTAAATGGGATAGCATTTTTAACTGCCTTCGTGAACTTCTAGTTTCAATTTCTTCTGTTTGTTTCATTTTAAAAACCAGGACATAATTTATGAAATTGTCATTACGATTATGGAATGCTGTTTATCTTTTGTTAACTGATATTCAGCACTTATATTTGTTTATTTCAGGCACTTTTCTGTCTTTCGTTTCATCATGGGAGCCTTAATAATGTGCAGTTATATACCTTATAACAAACGAAAGCAGTGCTAAATACCGTTTGCTCTCATTTTTAGACAATCCCTCATTTTTCTGTCTTCTACAATGTCTCATTTCTCTTACTACAGTTAATATATCATTCGTTATTGTACGTTCCCTGCATTTGAGATTGTGTTCTAGCCTTACAAAAAAGTTAATGCAGTGAACTCATGCTAATTTTCAGTGGGAAGTGTTTACATTGTCTTTGCATATATTTTTCTAAAAACATGTTCAGTACAGTTATCATGTTCAACCTGTTCAGCCCTTCCTGATATCTACAATACCCACCCCCACCAGCTTTCTGAAATTCTGATTTCTTAATTCTGACAAATCTCCCAAATTTAATTAATAAATTAAGTTAATAAAATTTCTCGAGGCCACGTTATTTACTTTTACCAACTCTGATAATATCGTAATTATTCGGCTTTGCGTTATAGTGGCTGTCATTGAAATTGTTACGCCAGTGAGATATTCTGAGCCAACTTAGCTTGAAATTAAATTGTGTACCCTTGACTACCAGGTTAAGTTCTATATTTTGAATCTGAATGTTGTAAGTTGCATTGCCACGAGTGGTGGCTGATATTGTGAGCATAAGAAGTTCGTTTATGTTCCAAATTCTGTTAAATAAAAAGGTTTCCTTGAAACCTTTTCAAGAGTCTATAGTTAATTTCAGGCACAGCGATGCTTAATGTCTGTTAAGAGTTTGATACTAGTTTATGCTCCCAAAGAAACTCAAACCTTATAACTTCTCCTTTCCGTATTCCTCACTAGAAACTAAATTAAGTTTGCGTGTATTTAAGCTTGGTGCTGGTTATCCTCGTCAGCTGTCTTCGTGTTAGTTATTCTCACCAGTGCTCTGCTTAAGTATATTCAAGCTTTAGCTTTTTGCTAGCCGAAATTTTAAAATACACGTCGGCAAAACTCTAAGCCATTTTAATTTAATCTGTTCTATGTGTAGTCTTAGACTACATACCTACGTTTAAATTTAACTTTTGTTACGTTAATTTAAATATCCACCAGTAGTGGAAGTTTCATCACTAGCACAAGTTGTGCCTGTTCTCTTTAATTTTAGACTAAATGAAAGGTTATTTTAAATTGTTCAGTATTTTGTGAGATGTTTAAATTTTAGTGATAACTCGCTATTAGTCTAGTACAGTCTGCAAGGTTTTAGCTTCCAGTTACAACTGAAACATCACAAAGCAGATTTTTATCTCTTTTAGTTTACTTTTCTGAAATTAATTACACTGAATTAACATTTTTAAATATAGTTTTCTCATCATTTGAGATTATTATTAGATTGACTTTATTAAAATACTAGCGGAAATACCCGATGCCAGTTAAGTTAGATTGAGGGTAATGTATCTAACAACAGAGAGAACAATACCGCTTTAATCCTTTTTAATAACGAAGCAAAAAAATATGATTCCTGGTGATAGATTTTTCAGGCTGATGCGATATGGAACCCACATAAAAAATTTCGATAGAAAAATAAACTAATTCGCTCTCATTATATTAGCACCAATGGCACGCAGTTTTGAAAGATTTTCGTCTTTCTCATTAAATGGTGGTAAAAGCTCAAGTGCCATCCAACATTTCAGCTATGTTCAATTTTAGTCCATTAAATGTGGCAAAAAATTTATCATAATTGATCAGAAATCAATAACGCGAACAAACACAAAGACAGACATTCTTCTTTATACTATATAAACTTCGAAAAGCTTCGTAAAGATTTCGTAAAACTTACAAATTTTTTATGAACAATCTACGATTTGAAAGCGAGCAGTAGCAACACATTTCGAAATAAAGCATTTTTATCTCCAACGCTGAGACTGTTGCCACTCGGAAAAATGATTGCGAAAATTAGTGTTTTCAGAGTTTTTAATTAATATCTCGGCTGATTAAAGTCGTAAGAAGGTACGAATAGTCAAAATGGCTTCCCACGAATTTTTGAAATGGGGAATAATGTATTTAATATTTGACAATGCTATTTTTATTTCATAGTAAAACTTAGAAACTTTTTATTAACAAACTCTACGATTTGAAAGCGATCAGTGGCAAAATTTCTCGAACTAAAGCAGATTTTTTTCTCCAGCGTGCGATACATTCGGAAAAATGAGGGTGGAAATTAGTGTTTTCAGAGTTTTTAATTAATATCTCTGATTTTAGGTTTTTTTTTTTTTTTTTTTTTTTTTTTTTTTTTATTTTTTTTTTTTTTTTTTTTTTTTTTTTTCGGAAGGAAGGAGCGGACATCGACCTTTCCCAGAACCCAAAAAAGAATTGTAGAAAGTTTGGCGACGATAGTTTTAAGAATGACTGAGTTAATCGCGAACAAAAAAACACACAGACATTCTTCTTTATCTATATAGACAAAATTATTATACATAATATAGCAAACATAGAATACATTAAAATAATCAAATATATTACAAAGCGTTGTCTACCTTAATACGTTTAAATGCATCTTGTAAAAAATACAGTTCTTTCTTTTCACATGGTATAACGTATCAGGGGGGGAAGACTACAAGCACATGAATGAGAGCAACAGAAATGATGATTCATGGGCTGCGCGGGGTGTTGATGATATATGTGATTGCGTTAAATGTATTATCATTATGTATGTGTTAGCACTAAAAACAGAGACATCAGAGGCGGTGTTGATATGGAGTTGATATATCTACTCTTTCATTCTTCATATTTGTGCCTATTTAAAGCAATTCTTTTACTTAATGTACGAATCTTTTAAGATTTTTGTAACTTAAAGTATAATTTAACTGTCTTTTTATTTCTATCATACGAGTTTTGTGGATGACAAATTGCTGACAATGTATTATTATTATTATTTTAACATAACTGTTAAAAGACAGTACCTTGATCCTTTTCATAACTAGGAAATGACAAATGTCGCCAAGCGAATAATATTTTTCATTTATCAACAGTGTTCTATAAATTTGTTGTTGGTATAACTAGGTTTGTATGTGATTTATAAGCTTGTAGAGACGTTAAGTTATTTCGAAGCAGGAGACATGAAAAATGAGTAACGCCTTCGCCGGGAATTGAACCACGGACCTCTCGGTTACGCTTCAAGCGTGCTGCTCTTATACCACCAAGGCATGCGAAAAAGGCGGAAGATATACCTTATAAGCTTTTTTTATTATTTGTAACTAATTTGAAATGTAGTAGAATTTCATATTTTACCAATTTATAAGCTTTTTTTTTATTGTGTGTAGCTAATTTGAAATGTAGTAGAATTTCACATTTTACTGTTTCAAATTTTCATGCAATAATCACAAACATATTAGTTAATAGCAAAAAAGCGTGAATGGATTTTCTTCAATAAATCAGAACATAAATATATTTAATTAGAATTTTTATTTTAGACTTTATTAGTACCTCTAAATCAGTATTAGAAAAAAAATTAATATTCTGGATCACTTGATATAGTTCAATGATTTGAAATGTTTGTTGAAAGTTGAAATGTTTGTAAGTTAAATGATTTGAAATGTATTTATATAGTTCAATGATTTGAAATATCTCATCATATGATAAAGTTGCAGTGTTGCTAATTTTAGTTAATTGTTCTTTGTTTACTGTTTGCTAAGATAATATCTTGAGCTCACTTTTTTCGAAAAAATTTCATCCTTTATGATAATTATTATTTAGCACACATTATATTAGTAGCGAGTTTATAAATTATCTGCACATGTCAGGAATAAAAATTACTTTCAATAAAAAAAATATTCAGACAGAAATTTTCGAAATTCCTGGAACTTTGCGGAGCAACTCAATTTTTTTTCGAAAGGAATGATGTAAATTCTCTCTTTACATCCACATTTCAAATGTAAAATATTACTTCAGGTTTTTCACAAAAATAATCCATTTTAATCAATTGCTTAACAATAAAATACACACTAAAAAAGTTAAAATCAATTTTCTGTTAAGTTACGAATGCGAACGTTAAAATACTTTACATCTGATAAAATCCTATAATGAAAATAATGATTCAATTTAACTTTAGAGAGAAAGCTTAAAGGATTTAGAAAATGACTGTGAAAGTTAGCTATTTTATCTTCCTTATACGCGCAATCCTCTTCTAATCCTATTAGAGATTCTTATTTCCTTGTTAGATAACTATCATTCTTCAATGGCAAATTACTACTTTGCAGTGTTAAATTAGTGTAAATTTGGTCTGCAAGGTTAATGCAATGTAATGTCATGTAATAGCATGCTGAATTAAGTTTTGAGTTAATAATGCTGTATAAATCAGCTTTAAATGTATTAAATAAATAATAATTGATGAATGTAGGGGATAAATATTTAATACGTTAAATTAATGAAATGTCTTCAATAAAACAAATAATATTAGCTGAATGATTATTTTTGTATGGCGATGAAATATTCTGGAAAATAAGATTGACACCGATAACATTTGCTGGTTGTTAAGAAATTATGTTTTAAACTAACAGGCAAAAATATAAATTATTTTTCATTCAAATTCATCTTGATTTCGTCTTCATTATTTCATTTCATTAGCCACTAATATGCCATTTTTATTAGCCCATAGAGGCAGTAGCCCAGAAGAGCTATTAGTTTTCGGCATTTTGTGGCGTTTCACTGTAAATGGCGAACCATTTTTTAAATTTTTTGGCAACAAATATTATCGCTCTGTATCATATTTAAAGAAATTAAGCAACGAAGATTCTGCATGAATGGATGTACACTACCCAACATTAAAAATGCAACACCAAGAAGAAGTGGCCCGAAATTATACAAATTTTAGGTTAAATGCACGTCACCAAGTTATGCGATTGATGTAAAATGCGCAGCTACGTTGAAGAAGATGTAAGGGAAAGAACTTGCAGAATGTTCGATTTTCATGCCATTATTTCTGCTAGGGAAATCATCGTAAAATTTGGTTCTTATCTCAGAGGACGCGTGTAATAGCAGAGAGTGCCAGGCCTCATGAACGGAGGCAGTTCCAGCAGACAGACAGGGGCATGTTGATCGGTCTGAGGGGAGCAGGTTGGTTCATACGGCAAATCTCAGCTGACACATCCATCTGGACGCGTCCACAGTGTGGCTGTAGCGACGATGATTGAAACAAGGAAATGTGACAAGTACAGCGGATGCCGGTGCATCCAGAATGACGTCAGCAGGCGTGGATCGACGCATTAGCCGACAAGCGGTGGCGCACCCGCAAGCCATTTCTCCCTCCATTCTGCAGCATGTTCAAGACACCCTGGATGTTCTCGTATTGCCCAGAACCATTTGCTGTCGACTGGTGGCTAGTGGCCTTCACTCGTGGCGTCCGTTAAGAAGACTGCCGTTGACCCCCATATCATAGAAGACAACGCCTGCAGTGGTGCCGGACTCGAGCGATGTGGAGGACGGAATAGCACAGGGTCGTGTTCTCAGATGAATCACGCTTCTGTTTTTCCACTGATAGTCGCCACGTACGAGTGCGGCGTTGATGTGAGATAGGTCCAATCCGTCAGCAATTGTGGATCGCTCCACTCGATAACGCTGCATCATGGTTTGGGGCGCAATTGCATACGATTAATAGGCTAGTTCGTATTCAGGGCAATATGACGGCCCGAAGATACGTGGATGATCTGCTACGGTCGGTGACACTCCCCTTCCTTCAAGGTGTGCCCAATGCTTTTTATCAGCAGTATAACGCCCGACCACACACTGCTTGCATCAGCCAACACGCTCTGCAAGACATACAGATGCTTCCCTGGACATTGTTCTCGCCTGATATTTTATCAATAGAGCACATTTGGGATGTGATTGGACGCCATTTGCAGACCCTGCCATTGCCGCGTTTAGAAGACGAACTGTGGCAAGTGGTTGACAGGGAATAGAGAGCCATTCCCCAGGACACCATCCTTAATCTCATGGACTCTGTACCTAGGTGTGTTGCTTCCTGTATCGCCGTCTAAGATGATCCTACAACCTATTGAGCCGACGTTGTTCTCGCTCTATATTATGCATATGATTTCGAAATAAAGATTACTTATTGTTCGTTCCTCTCTATCTATATTTGTCGAGTTTCATTACTTTCTCTCCATTCCTTCTTGGTGTTGCATTTTTAATGTCAGGTAATGTGTGTTTTTCTCGCATCGTAAAACAACGACGGTACCTAGAGCCATCCGATTTTGAATAACGTAATCTTTCATCCGAACATGGGCACCTAAACGCCTGAATTTTGAATTTCAAATTTGTTTTATTATCCATTTCATATATCGTAAAGCTTTAACGAATTTTTGATTAACAAACTCAACTATTTCAAAGCCAGCAATGGCAACACTGAACGGAAAAAATATTTTTACCACCAAAGCCTGAAACTGTCTATCAGAGATTCTAAAGCTGGGCTTTTTTTAAATATTTTACTGTGTATTTCAAATTTTGTGGAACTTTAACGAATTTTCGATTAACAAACTCAATGATTTCAAAGCGAGCAACGGCAACGCGAAAAAACATGTTTATCTTCAGCG
The DNA here is from genome assembly GCA_000611955.2 of Stegodyphus mimosarum. NCBI lineage: Eukaryota > Metazoa > Arthropoda > Arachnida > Araneae > Eresidae > Stegodyphus > Stegodyphus mimosarum. The sequence continues at coordinate 209,827 of KK113738.1, forward strand.
CGAGATTCTATCTATCGGAAATTCTAAAGCTAGACTGTTTTTAAATATTTTTAGCCCAAAGGAATGTTATTCCAAATGCTCTCGAAACATCTATGTACATGTAAATGAAAGAAAAAAACGCCGCTTTGGGCGTACTGTAAAACCTAAAAGCTTTCAGGACGGAGACTCATTATACTCCGTGCCTCGAACAATGCACCTAGGCAGAAAGAGAGAATTTAAAGGACATTACTTTAGTGACCTGATATCCGTATTGTCCATACTATATATTATATCAAATGCTTATGTACATAAAGTACTTTATAATCATATAAAATTAATACAAGCCCTTAACGTCTTTTTGTTGTTTTTAAAAGTGGTAGATACTATATGCTACCTATTTCTCATTTTGTTTGTAGGGTATAAATTAGAGCTTTATTTTACTTAAACAGTAAACGTACGTATTGAAAGAAAACAGTAATAATAAGAAGCTTCTGATCAGATTGGAAAAGCTTTAATTATTATCAAATATATTTTTAATATATTGGTCAATATATTAAAAATATGTTCCAGAGGAATATCAATCCACAGGAAGAGATGTCGATGGCAAATCATGTCTCAGTCCTCATGTGCAGTTGCTTCTAGTTAACTGTATCATTGGGACTTCCATTTTATGAGCAAATTTTAAAGAGCGGATATGCTTCAAATAGATATTACTTCACTCATTTAAGTTAGCATGGCATTTAGATGACACATTCACAAAATTGGAAACATACCTCCCTGTGGCTGTTTGAGATTTTCGGCTTTTGCGGTAACTAACACTAACTGCGTCTTTAAAAGACTTAAAAACTACTTTCTCAACTTTCATTTCCGTTAAGTTTTTTCATATCACTCCATGGGGAAATAATGACGACACATTTTTACTTCGGCAAAGGATTTCAGAGAACATCAGGAAAGACATAGATCAATTAGTACAGTACTGCATGCAAAAAGACAATCAGGAAAGGTAATTTACTACATCAGATGCCTTTGTTGATTTCGTTTTCATGTAATTAATCTAAAGCGTACTCCTGAGCACTCTGTATAGAGTCTTCCAGCAATATTTTATTAAGGGCGGCACAGTAAGTATGCATCTGATGTTTTTTAATAGACTAAGGTAAATCTTTCCTCAAACTTGTGAATATTTTACTTTAAGTGAATATGATTATTAAAGCAATTGATGAGCAATAAATATACATTTTCAAAGTATATTTTATTACTATCAGATTCTTTTAATTATCATGTTAATCAGAAGGATTCTTTACTCCTATTAATTCTGTAACATTATATTATTCCATAACTGATGAACAATAAATATAGATTTTAAAATCTTATTCTGTTAATGCCAGGTTCTGTTAATCAGAATTATTCTGTCATTCTGTTCCTTCTGTTATATCTATTATTCTGTTGTCGCTTAGATTATGATTTTCCAGTTAATGTGAATTTGCGATCACGATGCATAATACCTTTGCGAGTGGCTGTCGGCGGTTTTCCTGCGACAGCTCCTAAAAGCCTCCTATATCGTTAGGACTGCATTTCCAACTCTGCACTGCTGCGGGATTCCGTCTAGATGTACCCTGCCCCTACTAGAAGTTTGTTCCTCTAGTTTTGAATTCTCCCGTGTTTAGAAACATCCAACCCTTCTTCGGCATTCTAATTCGAGTCCAACGACGACACGAGAGCCAGCATCGCTAACAACTCCGGAGGTTCTCTGCTTCATTGTCATGTTTTGCTCTTTTACTTAAAAGCGTTTACAAGATTTTTTATCGCTGCTTTTTTGCAATGTTCTACGATAAAAGAACTATCACTTTTTTTTTTCCAAAGTCAGTTGCATTTCAAACTTGTAAAGGTATTTTCAAGATAACAGCAATTTTTTATTAAACTCATGATTTAGAGGACGATAAATATTTACGATTAGATATTTTGATGACGATATAAAATCAACATGTTGTAGAAGCAATAATTTAATTTTTAATGTGTTTATGATTTCGGTTCTATCCGTAATCAACCGTAGCTAATTCATTAAAAAGAATAATTACTTCAGTGCATCTGACCTTGTAAAACAAAAAAACATTTCTTTTTTCAGAATCTAAAAGTACAATATAGTACATTGATGACGCTCCCTCTGAAAACTGATTTCTAGTTATTTCTGTGACAAAAACTGAAGTTTGATTTCATA
>KK113738.1:212033-225746 GCA_000611955.2 Stegodyphus mimosarum
TAGAAAATAGCTATCTGCTACAGAATTCGAAAATTCCTTATTATCTATAGATGTATAAGGTTCCTAACTAATCTGCCTATGCTGAATGTAGGGGAACCTATCGAACACTGTAGGACTTATCCCAGAGTCCAAGTGTGTAAACGACAAAGTCCAGAGAAAGGTCAAAATGCGCTTTTATTCGGTCAAAAAAATAATAACAGTCTACAGAAAAGCCTCCACTTGAGCTTTAAACTCCAGATAAGAAAAATAAGAAACTAATCCAATGCTTAACTAAACTGACTTAATAGAAGCTAACGTAGTTGGCTCTTAATTAAATTAACCGGTGAATATCGATAGGCACGTACGATACGGCCGAGAGTGACAACGAAGTAGCCTGACGGCAAACACTCGCTGCTAAGGATTAATAAGCTCTTATAATGAAGTAAGCTTAACTTTCCTTAAAAACTCGTTCTACATCATTTACGCGGAAGGCGATGCTAAAAACTCTTTCTGGTAAGGAGTTCTTAGTGAGAAACAAGAATCTTAAAAAAAAAAAAGGGTTTCAAAATTAAAAAGAACTGTTGGAAAATTAAAATAAACCTTACAAATGCCATTGAAAATTCTAAATATATGCTGTTTTTAAATAGCTGGTAATTCTGCTGTTGAATTGAATTTGATGTGACATAAGTGCGAAAATCGTGGCATTTAATAAATAAAGTTGATACACAAAACGTTAATAACAAAAAAAATTGTTTTTGCTAGCCATTTTACAAAGAAAAGTAAACACTCATATGAAGAAGTGAGAAAAGGTTGAAAAAAAGTATAAAAGTGTATGCCAACACTTTGACAAAAGTGTATGCCAGTGCGTCCAAAATTTTAAATTTTGTTAAATTAAATGAAACTTTTGTGATTTTACCGTTGAACTGTATATGGCGTAAATGTGAAAAAAATTATGCTTAATAATGAAGCTTATAAAGCAAAACAATTGAGTTAGCAATAGTGAGTTCAACAGACAAAGTAGACTGCGAACTCAGCGAGAGCGTAAAACTTTTAACAAATCTTCTTGGGCTGCCGTTTAAATCTAAAACCTTTCAGATATATTTCTTTTTTTTAACAAAAATAATTTCAGCTTTTACTATCACTTCTCGTTTTCCATTTCCTCACCAGAAATGTAAATAAGCATTTAAGCTGATATTTTTAATTGTGAGACAGATAGGTGTTTCTGTCTCTCGAGGCCATATTTCTAGGTTCTTGTCAGCAATTTGTAAGTCTTCGGCTTTGCATTATTGCTGCTGGCGTTTAATTATTATGCCGGTGAGAAGTTCTATCCAGCTTAGAGTTGAAAACAATTTATGTAGTCTTCATTTACTCTTGAATTTGGCTGTTACATAAAGTTACATTGTGACAATGGTGGCTGACTTTGTAAGCATAAGAGGTGCGTTTTATGTTCAAGTTTTGATTTAATAAAAAGCTTATTTTAACCTTCTTAAATTTCTGTATGGACCAGTTTATGCTACCAAAACAAGTTAAATTCTATAACTTTACAGTTGGCAGTTAACTATTTTAACGAAATGCATTTATCTTACAAGCATTTTCTTGAATATCTATATAACAATTTATTAATCCATACCAATCTATTCTAAAAACAGAGATATCTATTCTCAAGTTGTATTTTTAAAAAAAAATACCTCATGCAAAAATCCCTAATCTAAATTTGGTAGAGTAAATTAAAAATCGGTATTTTCTCTACTTCAGCTGAAAACATTATAAAGAAATATAGAGCAGGCAATCCGAAATTTCCCTTAAAGAATAGCTCGTACTATAAAACTTTTAAGAGAAATATTTATATTTTTTTACCTTCAGTTTTTGTTTGTTACCTTTTTCGTTTAACAATGTAATAGGTAATTATTTCACTTCCAATTTTATAAAAATAATCACAATTGTTTAAAAAAGGAGCGGAAATATCAATTTGCATAAGTGAGAAAAAAAAAGCTCTTTTAAGAAAAGCGACACAATAGTAAAATAGGCCTACAAATGTAGTCATCCACATCCATTAAGCAGTTGATTAACTCAGCTAAAAAATTTGCATAAAAAGTGTCAGAAATTGGACAGAATTAGAGCAAATGATAAATAAATAAACAAATAAATAAAATAAAGTCTTGACTTTAACCATTGAAACAAAGAACATAAAACAAGGAAGCTGTCCGAATGTTTTTTTCTTTCTTTCTTTTTCCTCAGACTGTTAAAATAGAGTTGAGAATTTTTTCATCGGCTTTCTTAAGTTGTTCATTTTGTTCTTAAACCCTGATGTTCAATAGCCTTTTTTACTTTAACGAACTGTTAAGCTGAGCATTTTTAACTACATTGATTTCCTCAAACTAAATCATTCATCTGTCAAAATTTCCTTATAGATTTTATTTTAAAACCAATTTTGCTGTAAGGTAATTAGTTTTTTTTTTACGAACTGTAAATATGAAATAGTCAACTGAAATGCAATTTTTGATGCCGTATTAAGGAAATGTAGAATACATTTCGTATACAAAAAATTAAGTTTGTTATTCACAGGAAGAGGAATCGAAATGTAAAAATTTACTGATTCATAGCCTATTAATTTTAAATTCTGTTTTTTAAAACTGATTCATTTATTTCATTTCCATTCATGTTTTTTAAAATTGCTGCACCCTGACCGATTCAGCGAAAGAGAACGAAGTTTATGTGAAGTTTAAAGTAGGGCCTGGAAGGCAGATATTTAAAAATGCACCCTTAAATGCGCATGGCTGACCTCAGTGGCACCCTCTGAACAATAGTGAAGGAGTATAAATAAAGGGCACTCGTGGATCCATACAAGAAGTGTTCAGCGAGAATCATCAGCGAGCTGAAAATTTTCATGTATATGTCACTACACCTTGTCAAGATCAAAGAGTCCCATATAAATAAACTGCAGAGTTCTAATGCAAACGAATAATTACGTTAAGAAGACTTAAGTGAAAAAGAATTTTCGAACACGAGATGAGTCGAAAATTCATATCCGAACCACGAAACTTGACAACACCACAAAATGGCAAACATATTCCTCCGTACGGCAGTCACTAAATAGGCAGCTTCATGTTATCGTAGCATTGGAAGTGTGGTAAGATATGCTATTGTCTGCTTCCACAATTTGACAGTAACTGCTGAACAGGGAACTGCATGCAAAAAAGAACGTTTGCAAAAGAATTCTTTTACCATTAATCATCCTCAGATTAAGATGAATTCATTAACGAAGACAATGGTATGAAGAATGGTAACAGATTATGTTTCCGAACGAATCCCGCTTTAACCTGGACTGTAATGATGACTGCCTGCACGTTAGAGAATATTATGATAAGCGTCATCTGTCAGCATTTAGAAGCAATGTAGAGCGTCATACTTGATGAACAACAGCCGCGATGTTGTGGGATCCATTGATTATTATGAGCGATCTCTGATGCTATAAATTGTGGACTTTCTGCATCACGCTTTTGGCGCGATATCCTAAGAAATCAAACCCCAACCACATATTACCCGAAATATTCAAGTCTGCTTGGTAGCAAAGAAGATATTGCTTGTTTCCTGGTTTGTCTCTCCGCCAGTTATTTCGTCAACTCAACATGTACAAATATGGTGACTTGGCTTCTTCGATGCCTGGATGGGAACACATCCAAATTCTTTTTGATTCGAAGATATGTCGCAATAATGAAACACAGGGTTTACCAAGAGTATCTGGATCATATGAACCAGCACTTCAGGTGTAAGCTAGTTAGTGCGTTGCACAGTAAAGGCAGATTTCATGGTTGCGCAGACCTATGTCTAGAAATCACTGACGCAAAAGATGTTAAGAGGCGACTGTTATTACAGGCGACTAAACCGGCTATTGAAGTACATTGACGCTCTGAAAGTTATCTGTTATTTTAGATGGACATATATACGGCGTCATCAGCCGTGGTTGGTAAAATGACACATGGTATGTTAAGTCGGTGTGGTTTTAACAAGCGGGGGTTCAAACTTTGGTATTTTCTCGTATATCAACCACTGCGAGCGACACCGACAGATTGCATCTCACATATTCCTTAAATTCTTCTGCTACTTCTCTGCTATCTCTGTACTGGAAAATAAGTCGACTATACCAGTATCTTCCTTGAGTCCGAAGGTACATTTTTTTAAAACTTACCTTCCTTTTAGGGTTCTGTTGCAAAGTGCAAGCAATATAGAATTGTTTATTTTAATTTACCCAAATACCTATATAATTGCTTACTTTCACTAAGGTCATGCTGATGTACCGTGTAGATCAGGGGTGAGCAACACGTGGCCCGTTAAACATTTTTATGCGGCCCGCCAAGCATTTCTAAAATTGAATTTATTTTATCGACTTTCTCCCATCAATATATTGTTATAAAAATAATTATAATAAAATGGTAGTACATACTAAACGGAAAAAAAAATTTGTAACGAGTTACTCACTTGTCGGCGACTTTTTCAAACACGCAATACGAACGCGCCGCGTCTGTGTTTGTTCGTGTTTGCTTCTGACACATAATCAGTCAGACTGGTAAGCTGTTAACTAGCAATTTCAGCAATTCTTGTGTTTCTTGAAAGGCGTGAGTGTAATATTGTCAAAAAGGTCTAGGCTACATAGCCGCACTCGTGCTGGCAAGCCATTTTCAGGTAATGACACCTATTGATGGAAAACGAAAGTGCTAATAACTACTACTACTTTCGCTTCTAGCCGAGAATTCTCCGTCGCATGTAAACAGAGTAGTTACGTTCTTAAAAAGTAGAAGCCGCGAGCTAGAGGGAAGAAATAAAGATGTTGTAATACGAAAGTAGATCCTTGCTTTTTGAATATTGCAAACAACAAAAGCATTGCAGCGGTAACAAAGGTAGAGTTTTTTTATTCAAAATTAAGTTTTCCTACAATTTTTTTTTATTTTCAGAATTTTAATCCATAATAGCATGTCGGAAAAGCAAACAAAAAAAAAGGAAGGTTGCGGATAAGCACAGGCATTTCCAAGAAAAGTAGAAATTTGATTATTTTTTCACTTTCGTCAAAGATAAAGCTGTATGCATAATATACTCAGAGACTGTGTCGACATTAAAAGAATATAACATAAAAAGGCATTACGATGCAAAACATGAACAACAATATAAAAACTTAACAAGACAACTCCGGATAGATAAGTTTAATCAAATGGAGAAAAACTTGGGAAAACAACAGGCTATTTTTAAAAATCAAACTATTTTATCAAATACGGCAGTAAAGGCTAGTTTTGTTGTCTACTGGCAAAAAAAAATGAAACCCTTTGCGGATGGAGAGATGATAAAAAAATGTTTGACTGCTGTTGCAGAAATAGCATTTCCTAATAAAATAAATATTATTTTAAGCATTAGTTTATCAAGATTCACCATTGCAAGGAAAATTGAAGACTTGTCCGAGAACATAGCAACAACGCTTCGTGAACGCAATAATTGCATTTTGAATACTGTTCTTTGGCACTTGATGAGAGTTGCGATATTAGCGATATAGCACAACTGGTTATATTTTTACGTGGTATTGACACCAAATTTAATATTACCGAAGAATTGTGTTCACTGATTCCAATGCAAGAGACTACAACCGGCAAAGACCTGTACGATGAACTAAAGTCTGTGTTGGAAAATGTTTCAGTTTCATTAGAAAAGATTATTGGTATATCGACAGATGGAGCACGAGCAATGTCAAGCATGGAGATAGGAGTATCGGGAAGGCTATTTCAAGACATTCAGAAGGTCACAGGAAGGGAAATACTCGTTAACTACTGCATAATTCACCAGGAAAATTTGTGTGCGAAACGATTTAGTTTGCCAAATGTCACAGTACCAATAATTAAACTAATCAATTTTATAAAGTCGCGAGCGTTAAATCAAAGTGAATTTAAAGAATTCCTGAAAGATTTAAAAACTGAATATGGCGACGTGGTTTTTAATACCTAAGTACGTTGGCTTAGTAGAGGTGCAATGCTAAAAAGAGTATACAATTTAAAAAGCGAAATACAATTGTTCTTGGATATGAAGGGATATCCCTTTCTTCATTTTGGTAATAAAGAATGGATGCGCAATTTTGGGTTTCTTATCGACATGACTCAGCATCTCACTGATCTTAATGTGGAACTTCAAGGCAAATGACGGTTTATTTACAATTTGTATGATAAAATTCAGGGCTTTGAGCGCAAATTGAAATTGCGGAAACAGCATCTTTTGCAGAATAATTTGTCTCACTTTCCACGTTTAGAAAAAGAAAACGTTACTACTTCTCAAAAATACGCACAATATGTAGACATTTTAATCAACGAACTTCAACTACGATTCCAAATGTTCAAAGCTGAGAAGACATCGGTTTCCATGAAAATTTTTTCCTCGCCATTTAATATCGATGTGGATACAGTTTTCGAAAACTTTCAAATGGAAGTTATTGACATGCAGAATAATACAGATTTAAAAAACGTATTTTGCTCAGTAAACATCGAAAGTTTTTATAAATCTTATGTGAGCCCTGAGAAATTTCCGCTTTTGACGAAAAATGCAAAGCAAATGATGTCTCTGTTCGGAATTGCGTATGCTTGCGAACAATTATTTTCAACCATGAAATTAATCAAAAATGACCACCGATCAAGACTGAGTGATGCACGATTAGAAAGCTGCGTACGTGTAGCTACCTCATCCATTCCGGCTGATAATGATCAGCTTGTATCGAAAAAACAGTGCCAAATTTCTCATTAAAAATTTCAAGTAAATTTGTGTTTCTGTTCTTTTCTTGTTTGTTTTTATTTTGCATTAAAATTTGTATATGAAATCTTTACTTTTTTTTTTAAAATTATTAATAAGTGATACTTTAGGTTCGGCCCGCCAAAAAATTTTAAAATTTAAATTGGGCCGTTGATTAAAAAGGTTGCTCGCCCCTGGTGTAGATGAGGTATTATTTCTTAAATATATTTTAACAATTTCAAAATAAGCGAATATTGCGATTGCTGGGCATTTAGAAGAAACTTACTTCTCGGAATAGATTGTTCCATTATCTTCGTTCCCTTTCCTGTTATGGGTTATTTTCTTACATTCTTAATTTATTTAGTCATTTTTGAAACATAAGAGATAAATCAAAAGAATTTTAAAAATTTGTTAGAAAATTTCAAAAATATACTAGTGAAATTTTTTAAACAATTTACTTTTGGGGTAAGTTAACCGTGGATTAAGTTATAAGAAGGTATAGCAGAATATTATGAGGGAATACAAATGAAATATTATGAGGGAAGCAGTATCATAAACTCTAATCAGCAGATTATAAGAATTAAAGAGTTAAATATATGAATTATTTAACTCTTTAATTCTTACTATTTAATTCTGTTACTAATGATAATATAACGCAATTAGTTATTTAGAAAATCTAATGGAAGGAATATACCATATCAAATCCACACGCATGAATAGTTATTCAGCATTTGGATCTAGAAATTATTACGGTTCAAAAAGCAAAGACACATCTATTTAAATAATCGTTGATGTGGTGAACAGCGGTTATAACGAGGAAGATTTTGTCGGAATTTTTTCTATAACCACGTTCTGCTATGTATGCTTGATTTACAAAATAATATTTGCAACAATTTATTTTATTGTGTGTTAGGCGAAAGCATTTGAGTGACCTAGTATTGCCAACTCCAATTGCACAGCATTTTCGCATCATTTCTGCTCTGTATACGATTCGTGCAGTGTGCAGCGATTGCGGTACTTATTACGATTCATCAGTTACCATAATTACGGAGGAAACTGACTGAATTATGATTATTATGGCTGTTATTAAAGCAATGGAAATTAATTCTTATTGTCTTACGATTACATGTGCTCAATTTATGCCTGGTAAAAATCATCCTGAATTTTAAACGGTGACAAAGAATCATTCATTTTTTTTCACAATATATTTCCAGAGAATAAATAGGATTATGTTTCAGAGGAAACTTTTAATTGCACTTTATCCATTTCGAAAGATGCAATTTTTTATTCCGATCTAAACGCAGTGTTCCACTTAAAGGCCAAAAGTTATTAAAACTCACATATATTATTTCCTCATGAACAAATAGAGGAAGAAAAGTGTTTTTTGATAATTAAACGACAAGAGTATTTTTTCTCTCTTTTAAATTAAGGATAAATTTTTGGAATTGAAGCCTGTTTCCTTTTCCTTTCTGTGATACTATTCTATTATTCTTTCACTGCTATAATTTTCTTAAACTTTATCCAGTTACATATATTTATGCATATTCATACGTACAGAGAATGTTCATTTCCCTTTCCGTTTAAATCTATCTATCTATCTCTATATATATATATATATATAAGATAGATAGAGATATATAGATAGAGATAGATAGATAGATAGATATACACAACAATGTATATATATATATATACACACACACAGAACAAAAAGACAAAACATATATAATCTACTTTGACCACATATGGTAATTTTCTGGCAGAAATTGAAAACTTTGAAAAGAAAATTGAAATTCAAGTAAATTAGAACAAAAATAAAACAATATATATATGTAACAGAATGATTTGGAGTAAGCTGCAACAGATGGTTCTTAGCATTATATTATAGGGAGACTTTACTGCGCAGTTAGAGAGATGACACTTGATGACTTGTAGGCAGATCTTGCCGAATTGAATGTAATTTTTATTGGTGGATACGAAGTAATTATGAAAAACATATTTTTCGTCACACGTGATCATGGACGCTACATGCACTCCACAATTTTTATACAAAGCGTCACATTTTAGATAATGACGGAGTTAGCTATACAGCAAAGCAAAGGGAACGAAGTAGCGTCTTGATTGCAAGAGAGGTGAAGTTAAAGTGCGCAGTTATCCAATACGGAGGCTCACGGAGAGAAGGTTTTGGCTTAGATTAGAAAAATTTTAGTTCTAGAAATTTTGAATTAAAGTTCCGAATTATTTACGCAATCAGCGTTACGCAAGCCCTGAAAGATGGATTGATCTAGGAATGACGCAGGCCAGAAAAGTTATCATACGATTTTTAGAATAGAGACGGGGAGTTACGGGTTTACCGCTTGTTTAAATTATAATTTTGTTTTATAGACTTTTCCTCTTGTACGATTTTTAGAATAGAGAGAGGGAGTACACACACACACACACACAGGAAAAGACAAAAGAGACATAATATGTAAAGAGATAAATAAGAAAGAGACAAAATATATAGAATTTACGTCAACCAAATAAGGTAATTTTCCGGCAGGAATTGAAAACTTGGAAGACAAAACTGAAACTAAAACAATATTCATATAAATTTAAAACAAAATTCACGCAGTAGTAAATAACAGTTTGTAATTCTTTGGAGGATTTGTCAAGGAGAAGTCGAAAGGATTATCAACAGAATCACGTCTCTGACTTACATCTGGGTGGATTTCAAAAACAATCAAGGAAATTATTAAGATGAAAATTAATAAATGAGAATATATTAGCAAAATTTAAGTATTTTATTTTTTTGCGAAATTTATTAAACAATTTAAGAAAACAATATCATCATAGTATTTACTGCTATCTAAAATCAATCATTAAGATATATTTTGTTCAGAATTGTGGACACTGTCGTGGTTTTGCAAAATCTGGGAGGTAAAGGTTTTCATCATTTTACTGATTTTTGCTATCTCTTTACTGTTCGCATTTTTACCTGCTTTTTTTAAAATCGTATACTTATGTAATATTACAGGACATTGGAAAGTAAATATTAGCTTTTTTGCCATTTACTTTGGTTTTCAACGGCGTTCGTTTTTCCTGGTGTTTTATTCTCCTTTTGATTTGCCTGTTGTGACAGAATGTTAGAATTTTAAGCTGATTTTTAATTTTCTAGTTTAGATATTTTAAGATTTTTCACACTTACAAAGCTTAGCCAATTTGGTCTTTTCTTTAACTTTGGTTTCTCTTGTTATCATCTAGGTAACTTGTACATTCTACCACTTCGGTTTTCCAAGTTACTAATTGTTTTTAAAATTTAAATTTAAATCTTAAAGTTTTTAGTTTATATATTTCGTAAATAATTTCCTTTGAGTCACATGGAGGAGGTTACATTTTGATAATCGATTTCAGGTAGTAGCAAATGTTGTAATTATATGATTTCCAAAAGCTGTTCATTTCTTAATAAATTTCTTTAAAATTTTTAGAATGCTTTAAGTTTATATTATTATACTTGCAATAATTATTTTAAAATTCAAGCACTCCTACGACTATTTTTGCACCTCAGAAACAGAGTTCTGTTGATAATTCTTTCGACTTCTCCTTAAAGAAGACAAAAGAGTTATCAACAATTTTTTAAGGTAATGTGAATTTGTTTTTAAATTTATGCGAATATAGTTTTAATTTTATATTATTAATTTACTTTTAATTTCAGTTTTGCTTTCCAAATTTTTGGTTTAGTTGTTTTCAATTTATACGTTTCTGTTAGAAAATTATCTCTGTTATTATATACTAGCTATTCCTATGCTAATAGGGATAGCAATATATGTAACTAAATAGCTATCCTTGTCCTATTATAATTAGCAATGTAGATTCTACATGTTGATCTACATTTAGAATCTACATTGCTAATTATAATGCTACATTGCTAATTATATTGCTACGTTTCTGTTAGAAAATTATTTCTGTTATTATTACTAGCTATTCCTATGCTAATAGGGATAGCAATATATGTAACTAAATAGCTATCCTTGTGCTATTATAATTAGCAATGTAGATTCTACATGTTGATCTACATGATTACTAATGTGGCTTAAAGAGATGATTCTACATCTCTTTAAGCCACATTAGTAATATTTATTAGTTCAAAGGGATTTAGTCCCGAAGGACTATTACTTTCGTTTGGGCGTTTTGCGTTGTTTCACAAGAAACGGCGTATCACTTTTCAATTTAGTGCTTATATGCCTTTGTTTTTTTGTTTTTTTGTTTTTCTTTTTTGACGTAGCTTTCTCTTCAAAAATCGTCTGCGTGCGTTGCACGGGAAAATAAAAAGGAATTTTAATTACAGTTCTAAATAAATAGCCAAATAAATGTGAAATTCGTAACAATATTCTCTAAAACTTTAACGAATTTTTCATTAACAAACTCAAAGATTTCAAAGCCAGCAATACCAACGTTGTACAGAAAAACATTTTTATCTCCAGCGCGTGAGAGCGTGTACCGAAATTTCTAAAGATATGCTCAATTTAAAATTATTTTGCGATATTGCTGTTGAACTGAATTTTATGGTTTAAGTGCGAAGAACATGGTATTTAACAAATAAAGGTAACACACAGAATGTTAAATAAACGTAATATATATATATATATATATATATATGTAGTATATATTTCTTCTCACTTTTAAACTTAATGTAACACTGGTTAAAAAAATCTCGATTTTTATTCCAATAGAACTAAGCAGTGGTCTTCAAACCTTTGTCAACTCACGGAGCCCTTACAATTATAAGGATTTCTTTCTTTTCGAATTTTTATTTTGACCTGTGGAACCCCTCTGTCACACGTAACGCAGTTGTAGACCACTGTTCTAGAGTTACTTCGAGGTGGATTTCAGGAACCTCAAATTGCTGGTAGTGGGTGATGTAGATTGTATCTACTACATTTCAATAACGAGAGAAAGGCGATGAATGTTTATAACAACTTTATACGCTTGTGAAATAATTGTATGCATATAAACATTTACTGCGGACAATACAAACATCAGTGAAAATTAAACTAAAGGGGGGGTGTACCCTACTTGGGAATTGCCCTGCTGTTTGGGGGGATAAGCTGGTTTTCATAACGCGTTTACATATATCCTGTGGAGCACTGTCGGAGGACAGCCATTGTACTTGGTGGCTTATTGGAACCAAATGTCTAACTGTCTTGCTCATATCTTCATTGTCCCGCTGCAATATGTGCTGAGCCTCTTTGACCGGGACTCCTTTGCTGAAGGTTTCCACTGCCGTAATCCTCAAATGCACTTGCGAACGGTGATAAACGAATTAACTAATTGCTTAACCCGTAGATCTCCACAGACGTAGGTATGGCACGCATAAGTTTCAATAAGCTCGGTTCCAAAGGCAAAAACGTAACTAATGACACAGCCTAGCACATACGCCGTACGTTTATTTTACACAGAACTGCAATTTCTTCATAATTTTGCCTAATTTATTCTATTTTTCTTTTTTATTTTCCTTTTGAATATTTATAAATTTTTGTCCCAAATTCTCTGGTTAAAAAAAAAAATCCTTTCATTCGCTTTCATTTTCTTCTTTCGCAACTAGTTTGTAAGTTCATAAACTGCTTTTTAGTCCCTCTAGCTTAATGATGGTTACAAAGCTTGTTTGTATTTTAAAAAGTGTGTATTTTCGCTTTATTGCGATTTTATTTATGTAATTAATAACCATAAATTCTACATATGGCAAATATTGCTTTCATACCTTTTAATGCCAACAGATACCACAAACTACTCGTTATGCAATAACTCAGCAATTAAGCATGAGTAATAGAACTAAGCAACAGAACGCTAAAAAATACAATGGCTTCTCTAAGGAAATAGCTTTGCCTTCCCATGTGTCTCTGGCGATATTTCACATTGAAAAAGTTTAACTTAAAAAAAAAAGTTTAATTATTACGAAACATTGCACATAACCACGACAGAAAATGATTTAAAATCAATGAATAGTTATTATATGATATCGGGACGTAGTTCAAACCTAAAACATAATAACACTATGAAGAAGCCAGAATAATTCTGAAAAGGCGTTTCTTGTTCTAAACATTTCTCGTTCTAAACATTTGAGCAGAATATGTTTTTAAAATTTCCGATCTAAAAACGTAATATACAGCACTGTATACATGAAGCATGTTTATGTCCATCAGGTAAGTTGCATGTATCAATAATTAACAGTTCTAAACTATGAAGTACCTAGTTCAATTATTTACAATGGTCAGATCTCTTTCTTTCTATTCCAATTTTTCTAAGCTCAACTGCGAGTTTTAAGCATTGTAGCTCACTTCTATGTTTATTATGCGCTGAATATATAAAAGCGACATGCAAAAGCCTTTAGCGTTAGGCGTGCATGTGAAAAATTACGACCGCAACAAAAGACTGAAAATGTATTGACTACATTGCGTGCGGCTTATTTTGCCCTCATCATAATGGTCGTCTCTACTTCTTGTGGACGATTGTGGGTAATCCTATGTGGTTGGTCAGCACGTGTCACGTGATCGCGTGAGTTACCTTTTATTTTATTTTTGAAAAGCTGTTTTGTTGCCAGATGCGTGAGCAGATGTCGTCTTTTTTTATTTTACTTTTTGGAGTTACGTTGCAGTTAGCGGATAAAGTCTGTGTAGTGTTCGATTCAATTGTTATTTTTATTTATTTACTTTCTACTCAGGGGGAAAAAAAAATCACAACATTTGTCTCGTTTTATGCTGCGTGTGCTGAATTTTGCCATCAGACATTCCAAACCGGTAAAAGAACAGTTTTAGTGGAAACGAAGTATAAACAAATATACAAAATGAGAAACTTGTAAGGATGAGCGTGTGAACTCCGTAAGAAAGTTTTGCGTGATCATTACCGACCATTTCTGGAAACTAATTTCGTTATATATTTCTGACAGCTTATCGAATATCGTTTTTTGCTAAGGTGTTCTATATATTCCGATTTAAT
>KK113738.1:225820-256868 GCA_000611955.2 Stegodyphus mimosarum
TTACTTGGAGAAAATATGATTTTAGCTGTCATGTTATTATTATTTTCCAAATGAGTTTCTGCTTTTCTGGTCATAGATATTACCATGATTAATTGCCAGTTGTGAAAAATCTTTCCTATGCATATTTTAAACTGAATTATTTATAGCTAGCGTAAGTCTCAAAAATGTTATCATCAATTATAAATAATTTGTGTTTTGTTCTTGTTTTGAACAAAAGTGTATATTTCATAATACACTGAGTAAATACCGTTTAATGGATAGTTTTAAATAATTTACGAATTCAGTCAAGTGTTTAAATTCAGGTCTGAATCTTTAGTAATTTCTCATTCTCATTAACAGTAATATTCATTTTGAAGTCATTTTTAGAAGTCAGTTTTAGATGCAAGCTGTGAATCAATTTCATACCAGAAATGCTTCATGTGGATGAAAATTATTTTAAGAAGATTTTGTTAATAACAAAAAAATTCTTTATAGTTAATTAGGGTTAATCTTTGGAAAGCACGGGTTCGGGTTATAGCTAATTAAATTTAATCTTTCTAAGGTTGAACCTAATTAACTGTGCTTGTAAGGAATTTTTCTTCTTCTTACTTCTAGCCTGACTTCGTGGTGTAATTAGAAGCATGTCCGGCTAGCAATTGAAAAGACCGACGTTCGAATTACGGCAAAGGTATTGCGAATTTCTTCGGTTTAATGGGTTCGGAAAAAAAAAGTCGAAATGACTCTACAAGTAGCACTGGAATTAATATGTGGTGGACGATAATTCCACGTAGATCTGGCGATTGGGTCACCGCTTCCCAGCATGGCCAACTACAGGCCATGCTCCCAGTCGCCCTTTAAGTGCCGGGGAGGGTAAGAAAATTTCTGCCTTATTATTATGTTCACTGCGATGAAAAAAAGGGGGGGACGGTTCTATATCTCCCGTTCTACTGGGCCGATTAACGAAATTCAAATTGCCTTTTTCATGTCTCGAAAGCGCGACTTAGCATATACATTAGATTTATATACAGCATCATTCTAACATAGGTGTTCCGACATAAAATCGGACTTTTTCTGAAATTACACACCAATTTTTAGTCCAAAGGGGCTTTGTCCCTGAAGGACTACTGTTTTCGTTTTGCGATTTTGCGTCGGAAACATTAAAAGTCTGTATCACTTTTCAAACTGTTGCCACAAAATATTGCAGCCTATATTATATTTAAAGAAATTAAATAATGAAGAATGTGCATAAATGTATGTATGTTTCTCGCATTGTGATAAAACAACGGTACCTAAAGCCATCGAATTTTGAATGACGTAATCCTTCTGCGAATATAGGCATCTGGAAGCCCAAATTTTAAATTTGGAATTTGTTTTATTAACGATTTCATATTTTGTAAAACTTTAACGAATTTTTGATTAACAAACTCAAGAATTTCAAAGCGGGCAATGGCTGCGTTGTACAGAAAAAAAACCTTTTTATCTGCAGCGCGTGAGACTGTGTGTAGGAAATTTTAAAGATATGCTCAGTTTAAAATTATTTTGCGATATTGTTCTTTAACTGAATTTTATGAAATAAAGGTAACACACAAAAACGTTAAAAAACGTGGACGTAATTTAAAATCTGAAACCTTTCAGATTTTCTTTTTCTTTCCTTTTTTTTTAATATTTTGATTTTACGACTCAAATTATGCCTAGATATTAAATTTTGTAATTTTTTGTGAGAAATTTATGGAGAAATTTAAAACTTTATCTTGGCGTATTTTTGTAAGTTTGCGCCAAGAATAATTCACTTAGCGAACTTCTTAATTGATAGCAACCTATTTTCCTTTTCTTTTTTTCATTGCAGACGAGAGGGAAAAAAAGTCACATCGTTCATACTTTCAAATAATTTTAACAAAGTGCGTAAACCACATTTGTGTTATTATCGCTTTTAAGAAGTATGCCAAATTTCAAAGAGCGCAAATATATAAATTCACGTACACCTTAGGAAATTTTGAATAATAAACTCTAATTTTTTGCAGATCTGCTTAGAAATACACCTACGTTAAGATGATGGTAAACGTTTTATAGTTTATAATTCAAAGTTTCTTTTTCGAAAAATTTATAAAAATTCTTTAACAATACAAATTTTAAAAATAAATCATAAAAAATGGGCGAATATTATTTGGAATGAACATATATTTCGAAATGTGAAAGAAGGAATCGAATAAGTTTAATAAAAAAGAGATATTAGTAAATATATATCAAACTCATTTAACATTCAGTAGCTAAAATTTTAAGAGCTAGTTTTTAAAAACTACTCGCACGATTTTTATAAAACTTGGCAGTTTGGCGTAATTTGAGTCCTAGGATCGAAATATGGAAAAAAATTGGTATGTCATTTCAAAAAACTGCGACTTTGTGTCAAAATACCTATATTAGAACAATATTATACATAAATCTAATACATATCCTAAGTCGCGCTTTCGAGACATGAAAAACGCAATTTGAATTTTGTCAATCGTCCCAGTAGAACGGGAGATATAGAACTGCCCCTCTTTTTTTTTCGCTGTATACTTTCGTTGTGTAAGGATAGCACATCCGGCGAGCGGTCTGGAAGTCGGGAGTTCGAATCCCAGTAAGAGCATTGCAGAGTTTTTATGTTTTCTACTTCGACAAACCTAATAACTTTACAAGACCCTCCTGTGCTAGGCAAGTCCTCGTCTTCGTACATGCTAGAATCCTAAACTCTGAGAGCACAAGCAGATAAGTTTCTAAAAAAGGTTTATTTAAAAGTTACATCCTGTAGAACAACAAAATAAAGCAAAATGTACCCACCGATATTTACGGAGTCTCAGAAGCTCGAATATTTAAATATTTGTAATCCAGGAGGTAACTTTTTACGCCTCACTAATCCATTTCCAACCATTGCGGTATATATAGCACTACGCTACGCATTAACAAATACGAAACCACTCGCCAGCATGCAAATCGACAAACAAGTGAACATCTCAAGCATAAGCGGTTACCTGATGTGTTGCTACAGTTGTCTGTTTAAATTACAAATTCGCTCGCCAGATAAACTTTAACTAATTTGTAAGCTGCTTTTGGCTTGTTAAAGAAGCAGAATGTATCGAAAAGAATCGACGTAGAAAACAACATGTTAGCTAAAAAATGAATTTGCACTTTATATGTAGTAACTATTAGCTGAATGAGAACTGGATTCCTAGACACACCTGAAATATAATTATTTCTCTTTGAAAGTAAATTATGAATGTACTAAGTGCATTTAATTTTTAATACTTATTCCAAGATTCTATATTGTGAAGGAATTAATTTCAGAATTATTTATAATCATTCAGACAGACATGGGAAAAATTTAATGTTATAGAAAGCGTTACCAATAATTCTTGGCAGTTTGCACCCTTAAATCCTTAATAAATGAAAATGAACATTTTGCTGTAACACTGATTTATTGGCAAAGGGCAATAAAATTAAATAAAATTTTACTCATAGTTATCGGTAAGTCTAGACAAACGCTCCTGTAATTCAGTATAATCTTAT
Source organism: Stegodyphus mimosarum (assembly GCA_000611955.2). Lineage (NCBI taxonomy): Eukaryota > Metazoa > Arthropoda > Arachnida > Araneae > Eresidae > Stegodyphus > Stegodyphus mimosarum. The sequence continues at coordinate 229,343 of KK113738.1, forward strand.
ACAGGTTCCTTTGTTTTAAAACTAGTGTTTGACCATTCGATCCTAGATCTGTTCTCAAAATCGAGCTGACCTTTGAATCATACTCTTAATTCATCAATATTAGTTCAATATTTATACACACGGTATTTACTTTTACTCACATACTTAAGTACTTTTCCATGCTTATATGAATAAGTTTAAAACCCATTAGGTTTTGTATCCATACATACCGTCATCACAAAATGATACATTTCATTCACTTCCTAAATCGAAATTCTATTAATATTTCGTTGAAAATTTTTAATTTGTCCAGAAATAGCAGAGCCTCATAATATACTCAATGTCCCCTGCCCCGATAAGCATATTGTGGTATGTTGATTTCTTGCATGTTATTAATGAACAAGGAATTGAGAATTTTTTTAAATATGTTTAGACATTAGAACAGCTAATAAAATACACATAAAACTTTTGTTTCGGAAAATTTCTTGCAGTACATCTTATATCTCTAACATTTAACGACACTGGCATTTTTCGTGACATCTCGTGTAAACTGGTTTTCCACCCTTTGAAACTTCTCTCAACTGCTGTTCAGTGAGTTGTTTTTTGTGATCATGTTACTCAGTTAATTTCTAAGGTACTTTCTCCCTTCTTTCCTCATGCCTTCTTAATGTAACTGGAAACACATCCGACGGGTAACCGCGAGGTCTGGAATGTGAATCCTGGCGAGGGCATTGCACCATTTTCCTGTTTCCTGTGTCAATAAAACTTAATTATTCTACAAATGGCCCCGAAATGAAAAGTGATGGACAATAATTCTTCGCCACCAGGATTTAGTGATTGGGTCTCCTCCTCCCCAGTGGCCCTTTCAAAGAGGGAGTATATAAAATATTTTCTACCTCCTTTTCACGTGCCTTCGTAGTATTAATGAATAGCACATCCGGGTAGCATCGGGAAGTCCGGTGTTCAAAACCCGGTGAGGGCACTTTACTTTTTTTACATTCCTGCATGGATATAACGTAATGACTCTACAAATTAAAAGAAAGTGGTTTTGCTTCGTAGACAGGTGTTTAGACAGAGCCATATAAAATATGATCCCCTGCCCAACCGGGATAGTTAGCCACACTGACTGCCGTCGGCGAGCCGAAGGTCCTCTCGAGAGATTGATGGTGGGGAAAGAGGCGAGGGAGACCCTCAGACCCATCCGGCCCCCCCCCGGGGTGCTCTCCATCAAAATTTGGGGCAGAACTGAGAAAACCTAATAATAACGTGCTGTCACCTGCATGGGAGCTGAAGACTATTGCCAACGACAGGCGCAATCTTGCACTCCTTACCACAATGAATTTCGTAAGCTTGTGCTGATGTTACTCTCGGACAAGTGAGATAAATCACAACAACAACAAACATGGTCCAGTGGCGACCGTCATGTGTGCATCAAACTAATGTTGAAAATTCCGTAAATATTTTATAAATATGTTGTTTCTGTAAAAAGACTTCTGCATTTCAGAATAGTTATTTTTACTGATATCTTGCATTAAACAAACTTTAGGAAGTGACAGATAAGGAAGTGTGAGTGAAGATATTATTTATAAGTAACGTCGTATATATCATACAGTTGGTATACATATATTTATTATTTTTTTACAGGCCGCGGTGACCTTGGCGGTATAGACAGTGAAACATTTGATTTCAGCCAGTTGGAAGAATATATCAACGATGACAGCGAAAGCAATATGTAAGTCAGCATTATATCGTTATCTTTGCACTCTTAGTGGCTAGGATTTGTTACAATTTTGCATCTAAATACAACTCAGTTTTACTGTAATATTAAAATAGAGGCTAATCAATAAATTATCGAATTAGAAATAAAAATCGTATTTTTGCCCTATGTTTGAATACAATTTTATTGGTAGTTTTAATATATTCTCGTGTTCTAGACAGAAGATTAACATTTGTACCATTTTTGGTTAATGATTTGGGGGGGGTGGAGGAGTGGAAAATAAGAAATTATATTTATTGTTTATGCTGAGCACTCATAATTTAATACCTTGTTATGAACTGTAAAACAGCACATATGTTGAAGGCAATTTTTTACTATACTGAGTGCCTATGAAAACTGGTGAGGTTAGGTTAGGTTAGGTTATTCAGTTATGGCAAAGCACACGAGGGCTATCTGCCTAAAGGGAGAGATGCCTTCGTGGAGGACTTTCTAAGGGAAACTGGCTCGTATACACGTTACACATGGGAAAAAAACCACGAAAACGCCCATGCAGCCAGCCCGTTCGCGGGATTCGAACCTCGAAAACTGGTGAGATTAAGAAGTGAAGCTTGTAAAGTACTTCCTCCCTCTTCCTCTGAATGCCTTCGTGATGTCATTGGAAGCGTACTCGAGGTCCATGGTTCGAATTCCGGCGAAGACAATGCATATTTTTTATGTCTCCTGCTTCAAATAATCCTAATGACTCTACAGTGGCGTCCGCACTGAAAGGTGGTGGATGATAATTCGTCACCACCAGGATTTGGTGGTTAGTTTCCCTAATTAATAGCCGCCTTTTTAAAGAGGGAGTATATAGGGTATTTTCTCCCTCCTTTCCGTGTGCTGCTTCAAAAAACCCCGATGACTGTACAAGCTTAGTATTTTACTTCAACCCTAGAAGATTAATACGCAGCGCACTCCCTAAATATTGAGGCAGACAAGCAAAAACGTCCCAGAGGCATAGATAGTTAAATCTCTTCTAATCCCACTACCTATTCTACTTTTAAATCTACATTTCTTACTGCTCAGTATCCAAAAACTCAATTCAATATATCATCGAGTACTTTTCGTTGTGTATTAACTACAATGTCCTAACTTTTACTATGCATTGTTGTTGTTTTTTATGCCATTACTTGACATTGTTATTTACATTACTTGACATTGACATTGTTAGATAAGTTAGTTTTTGTTCTTGGGAAGCCTCAAAAAGTCCGCCATGCAAGTAACTGCTTCTTCATTTTATTTCATTCTGCTTACAAAAGCTTTTAGAAGAATGCTTTTTTTTCTCAAAGTTTGTATTTTTCGCTTATAGAATTGATTTTTTTAGGATAAGCATGTGATAGCTTGCAATATTATAAATTAAATTAATCAAGAGATTCTTAAAAAATTCAAGGATTCAAATTTAAGAAGTCAAAAGCACCTGGGTAACTCAGTTTTAGGTTTTGACAAAAATATCTGCTTCTGGTGTCGCTCTGGATCATAGAGTAAATGAGAGAATTGAAAAATTAGGTATTGTAAACCTGCAGGAATTTCACCATAACGTATCTTATGAAATAGTGAAGTCTATAAACTTTCCCTCCAAAACGCACAGAATAAAGTTTATTTCCTTCTGGAAAAGAAAAAGGCTAAAATTTAAAATATGTGTCTACACATAACGAAGCTGGGACTTCGAACCAATAAATAAATCTCATTTCTGTCTTTGTCTTAGTATAAAGAAGCTTATGCCAGAGAGGCATATAAACTTATTTGCTACAAATAAATTTTAAAAAAGTTGAACCTTCTATTGAAATTAAACGTGCGTTTGAGATTTTAAATGGTAAATTTACACATTAGCTAAATTACTAATTCAATTTACTATAGATGAAGTAAAATTTATTTGCGGCAAAGCTCTCTGGAAACTATTTGCAGTAAGTACCTTTGTTCATTGCTTTTTAAGGGGTTATATTTAAGTCATATTTCAAAAAAAAATCTCGAAAATTTTTATTCAGCTAGCCCTTTTAGTCGTCGAGCATCAAATCCCATATGAAGTACTTATTGATATTCAAAAGTTATCCTCTCATCCATGAGTTAGTCCTTACTGTCTAAGTATTTCTTTATTTCCAGAATACTATTATTTATGAGAAATGTAATCCAACAACTGCATATGAAAATTGCAAAATAATTTTTTACACAGTTCTACTAAAAGGCTTTTTGCTGCTCATTCTCTGAATCTGCTAAATTCTGCCACCCAGCGTCTCCTGAAGTTTAAAAAATTGCAATCTGCTGCCCGGTGCGATGACGTCAATTACAACAGCTTTGGAATCGGAATTAACTATTAATATCAGCATTTTTATCATGCTGTGAAATATTTCACTCCTCTTCAATGCATTACAAAATGAAGGTTTATATTTCTCCATCCAGAAGTGCCTGCAATCGCTGGTATATGAACACTTAAACTTCCGTACACGCGCCGGACGTGCTTCCAGTTAGACCACGAGAAGGGAAAGGAGAGGGAAAATACCTTATATACTCTCCCTTTTAAAGAATGCCCAGGGATTAGGAGACCCAGTCGTTGGTGACGAATCATCGTTCACTACCCTTTTAGTTAGGGCACCACTTGAATCATTAGAATATTTTAACCAAAAAAAAAAAAAAAAAATAAAAAAATCCGTAATGTCTTCACCAGAATTCGGATTCCGGAACAGGTGCCGCTGTCAAGTCTTTCAGAATTTTTCTGAAGCAAGGAAACTGAAGAATTCCGCACTGCTGTCACCAGGATACCAACTGTGGACCTTCCGAATACGTGTCGGACGTGCTTCCACTTGCACCACAAAGGCATACGTAAAGGAAGGAAAAATACCTTGTAAGATATCAGCAGAAAACGTCGTGGACGGAACCTTCGCGGAGAAGCAATACAAGGGCAAAACGTCGTCATACTAAACGTAGTAGGAGAATAGGAAATAAAGAGAAAACATCGCAGTTCTAAAACATTGTTATGTTAAACATCGTGTTAGAAAATAAGGTGGCTTAAAAAGGGTCGTAGAAAATATTGTGATGAAATAATAAAGTATCTATAAATCATCGCATGATGATAACATCCATCGTAGATTCAAGTTTCCAGACTTTAAAGCCTTTAAGTTTTAAATGTATGTTCTCACTATCAACTTTCTCAAAGAGAACAAACAGTACTACTCCAATTCGTGAAAAAGATTAACTAAATAACGATCTTGAATAGTTAATTCGATATGTCTAAAATTCTATTAACTGCTATACGTGGCATTAATTTTTTATTAATTTTCTGTTTTTGAATGCTTAAGCTTTCTTTTTCGTTTAGCAAAAATTTATTAGTTAATTCAGAAACATGAAATATACAAGAAAAAATATTGCACATTCCTCCTTGTTCTCTCAAATTACCATATCGAACAAGCATTTAAAATTTTGTTTAAAAATATGTCTGTGATGCAGTCATTATGCGCTGATTTGTAGATGCTTTATTTTTTACCACTATATCTTCTACAATGATGTTTGAAAATTGCGAAGTATTTGCACCATTTTTGTTTTCTGTCACGGTGTTTAATGCCGATGTTTTAGGACTGCAATGTTTTCTCTTTATTTTCTTTTCCGCCACGATATTTTGTGCCACAATATTTTCTCCGCGATGTTTTCGCTTACAACCATTCTGTAAATTTAGAGATTAGGAGAAAGACTATTAGAAGTACGCATATTAGGCACGGTAGTTCAGTAGTATGCTCGGTTAGTATTAGACCATAGCAATCAGTTAATTACTAGTAGACACAGCAATCGATCCATCAGAACTGCGTCCCGAATTTCAGTAATGCATTTATGTTATAGTAAGATGAGTTAAATTCTGCTCTTAATGTAAACAGGAAAAAGAAGTTATTAATACTTGCTGGCTGATGCCTTCCAGTCTAGCTATTATTAAGATTATTTCAGTTAATTCCTAATTCACAATAACATTAAGATGCAATTCTGACGCTATCAAACATATCATTTTTAAAATATAAAATATATTTTAAAATATAAACAACTGACTGCAGCTATTCATGAATTTTTTAAGGCTGGAGAATATTATAAAAATTATGTTTAAAAGTAAAGTTTGCCTAAAATTTCTGAAGACCAATGCACAGCGCTGTAAATTTAATGAAATTTGATGAGAGCGACTGTATAGATACCTTTTCCCATCACTGCTAAAATCATTTCGAAAACTGATCCAGATATGATATTACATACCCTCTCTTTAGGCTTGCTTATGCTTAATTAATCCATGTCTCTTCGCTTACCTGTGTTCTCTATTGTTTAAGATGTCACTGGGTATATAAAAAATGTGGGGAGTGTTTAGAATCTCTAGCATTGTACTAATCAAGAAAAACTATGTTTCTGAAGAACTGTTCCTGTTCAAAAAGGAAAATGGTCATTTAATCTTCGCGATGGCTACTGTAGGTTGCAGCTACCAAAGCTGTGTGTAAGCAAAGCGTCGGCACTCCCATACTATATCATGACGCCAAATTGCAGCGCCAATCCACTGCAGTGGTCGCGATGTAAACTAAATCTCTTCCCCTCCTCCTTTCCCCTGCAGTGACGTCATGGAGGTTGGAAGTAAGATGGAGAGTCCGCAATGAGTTTTGACACGATTGGATGTAAATATTTTGCAATTGCGTCGTAATTATATATATAAATGTATATATTTTCTATTTTTACAGTATTTCAGAGTCCTAAGTATACGAAAAGAATATATTTTTAAGCAAAGTTTATTGTTATTAACATTAAAATTATGCATTATTTCTTCTCCACTTACAGAGCTTCTACCTAAAATACTTTCTCAAATATGACATTTTAGCTTCTCAGGCATCTTTTAAATGAAAAAAATCGAAGTCAATTTGTAATTAATGCTCAATTCGGTCCATTTCAAGTTAGCACCGTTTCAAATCAGCGCTCTTTTTATTTTAATCGTGAAATACATTAAATAGTACATAACTTTCTCTGAATATTTCTGAAAGGGAATAAAAAAAAGATTTTTTAAAATATTATTTAAACTTGTACCTGCATTATTATAAAATATAGGGGAATAATTCTTTTAATTATCAGATTTTTTTACCTTTAATTTCAACAATACATATCCTTAAACTCATCTTTATTACTTCCTTAAAACTCTTCTTTATTACTTCCATAAGCACGCATCGTCTCAAGGAAACGTTTAGAAATGTATTTCATCAGATTTCGACGAAATCTTACTCTTGCAATCCTTAATCCGCAGTATCGATACGTCATTAGAGAAAATTAAAAAAAAATTGGTTCTGAAAAGAGCCTTTTGTAATTAAAAAGTACAAAATTAATAAGTTATAAATAACACAACCAAAGCACGTTAGAAGCTAACAAGATTTCGGTAGAATCAAACAAACAACCAAATCAAAGCAACCAATGACTGAAAAGAAAAGGAGCATGCGCAGTTTTACTGACTGTGTTTCCACATCGCCACCGCTACGAGCGCTGCGGTCGTTACGAAGCGCAATTTCTCCCATTGAAGTGTCGACGCTTTACACAGCTTTGGCAGCTACGTCGTAACATATTGTAACGCCATCTCCGTTCCACTTACGACTACTGAATTAATGGGGTTCTTCTCTCATCTAAATTTAGATATATATTTGGTCCAGCCAGTTGCAGTAAAAAAAGGAAGAGCATAGCTCGATGGTACAGCAATCTCGTGTACAAAATTCTACGGCTAATCGTTTTTGAACTATGCGAGGTAATACGTACATACGGTGCGTACAGACGTCACAAATAAATCCATTTTACATTCCGTTTCGAAATAGCAAGTCCTTTATTTTGTCCGTGCGTACAAACATCAGGGGGGAAAAATAGTCAAAATGCATCCAGGAGCAATGAAAATGAGTGTTTCTGTTGAAATCTGAAACTCGAAATTTTATGTGATTACATTACTTCTTTTACTTCATTTTTCCGTGTCCTTTGTGTGTAAAAACGAAGAGAAAATCATTATTCTCTCATAATCTTACTCATAAAACATAGCTGTTTCATACTGGGCAGAAATAAAACAGAAACAAATATTTAATTAATTATTTTAAGTGGTTTATGTTGTGGTTCCCAATTCAAACATTTCTTTAGAATTTTAAATTTTGCTTGCGAAACCTGTAGGAAAAGCATAAAGAACCTAAAATGTTCGCGAAACACTGTTTGAAGAACGTTTGCAAAGAGAAAAGTCAAGGAAGATGGATTGGGCAGAGTAGCTATTGGATCCGTATGTACTTGTTACAACTTTGAGGGAAAATATTTTTTTCTTTTGTGGATAATTTTAGTAACATATCACTTTTCTGATGATCAAATTTGTGTTTGTTAATGGAAGGATTTTGCTGTTGTTATCATCAGAAGGAAGGAATCGTTATCGTGGTTGAGGAAGTCGGAATTACACTTTTATTACTTTCTGTAATTGAATTTTCCTCGCAGTCACGCCTTAAAGAATGTTAGCAAATATAGAATGAAAAGGTTCTAGAGACAGGTTGATAGAGAAGAAACAAAAAGAGACAGCTAAAGCTGTTAAATTTAAGCAATAAAAATAGAAAATTCATTAAAATCTAGAACATCGTTGTTTGCTTTCACGTCGCCTCCCATAATTAATTTATGTTTATTCATTTCCCTTGTGTTGGCAACAGAATTAATGTTGTGGTCACCGTGGAATTCGGTCGCTAGAACGTAGCTAACCTATAACTGTTTTATTATATTTAACTGTGTTATCGGATTATATTATTAGAAGTTTTTATAGTGGTACATTAACTATTATATGTTTACGATTTGTGATTTGTATAAGTGGAAGTAGTTGAATCCATTACAGTTATAGCTAAACGAAACTTCGCATGCGTATTTCGCCGCCATTTGATCAGTGGCAATTAAACAATCGTTATTCAAAATGACAATTATAATGCAAAATTTAAAAAAAAATTCATTTAATAAACATAAATAAGGAAAAATCAATCATACTGTAATAAAAAAATTTAAAAATCTGAAAGCTTTCAGATTTTATATTATTTCCAAAAGGGCGTTTATTTAACGTTTTGTGTGTTACCTTTATTTATTAATTATCATGTTCTTTGCACTTAAACCTTAAAATTCAATTCAACAGCAATATCACAAACTATTTGAAAAAAACGTATCTACAGAATTTCCGATACACAGTCTCGCGCGCTGGAGATAATTTTTTTTCGTACAGCTTTGCCATTGCTCGCTTTGAAATCATTGAATTCGTTAATCAAAAATTCGTTAAGATTTTACAAAATAAGAAATAGATAATAAAACAAATTCAAAACTCCTAATTTGGGCTTCCAGATGCCCATATTTGAGTGGAGGACTACGTTATTCAAAATTTGATGTCTCTAGGTACCGTTATTTTTTCATAACGCTGGAAACAGGCATACATTCATGCAGATTCTTCATTATTTAATTTCTTTAAATATAAAGTTGCAACAAAGTGAGGTGAAACTCCGTTTTATGCTGGACACCATAAAATGCCAAAACGAAATTAATAGCCCTTCTGGGTCTGTTTTGGGCTAATAATAACAGATACAAGAAAAAAATATTCCCTTTCTGTTAATCTTAAGAATCAGAATGTTTTTGTTTTGTCCCTGTGAATTTTCAGCTTGCATTAAAAATTACTTAACAATAGCATTCAAACAAATAATCATTTTTGAATTGCAGTTTACCCATTAATGATGATTGAACTAACCCTGGGAAATCAACAGTCTAATTAACATAGCCTTAACGATTTGAAGTTATCGTTTACAATGCAATAACATTTCTGTGTGAAAAATGTTGTGCAACTGTCAAAAAATATTTATCCCACATTTATAATATGAAATGAAGTTATGAAATAAAATCATTTGAACAGCTAAAATAAAAATTTAATTGTAAATTATGAAAAAAGTACTAATGGATTTAGAAATTAATGCAGTATTCTGTTTTAAGAAAGGAATTCAATTTTCCTACTTTCACTTGATATTTAGTTTCGATTACTTACTTAAATGTTCAAGTGAAAGAACAGAAAATTTTCCTGCATGGTTCATTGGAAACATTAAAGGGACTTTCAATATTGGAATTTTTAAAAAATAGGCGAAAGTTGCTAATCTTTTCCAAGTAACAGCTTAAACTGCTTTTTGTGCTTATCCCTATCATTTAGTTTCTATCCTGATGGTTGCAGCAGCAAATGTTGAAAGGGGGTGGGGGAGAGAAGTTCATTCAACTCTCGGAGACATCTATATTCCATTAAGGCCCTACGGCATTTTGACTTTTCCATTGTTCTAGTTATGGTAGCTTCCTATAATTCCGCTGATGACAGGGCACTACTTGGCAATTATTAGACGCGGAAACTACATTTCTTTTAAATTCAGTTCTGTTCATTTTAATATTTTCACAGCTTGCTCATTTAAAAGCAGTAAGAAAATCCATGGAATTTTCTTTCTTTTCTTCTTTATTTAATTGGGCAAGATCTGATGAAGGAAATATAGATGAATTTCATGACATAATAAATGTAATTATATATATTGGTTAGCAAAAAGAAGTTCTTTCTAATCAGTAAAAAAGGAAGCAACCCTTTTATCAAGTTATTTCTCTTGAAATCAAAAAGGATACTTTTTCTCTAAATTTTAATCTGAAAGACATTCAATGTAGAATGCATTTAAAACCCAAGGCTAAATAATTCTTATATTTATATATTGTCATAGATATAAGTTACATATTACAAAGCAGGGTACAAGGGAGAAAGTGCGGGAACGCTACTTTGCTGCTAAAGAAATAGCTTACGTGAGATGCTACATCATTTATTCTAGATTACCAGTATCCAACAATAATCCCGAAAGTTCAGTTGCTTCCAAAATTCTTTGACAAATTTTATCTGTTCAGTTTGTAATACTTTTGTAAATACTGTTTTTGTTCCTCACCATTTTCATATAATTTAGTTGGTGGGGTAGGGATAGGAACTGAGTGCAGGAAATGAGTTTTTGGACATATGAGACAACTTAATTTCCCTGATATATCAGTTTTTTAGTTATGAGACAACCTAGTTTTGACCTTTTTACTAGTTTTTATCCTTATCATCTAATGAAATTTAACCCTCAATTTTGTAATCATCTTAAGAACCTCCGAAGTGCAATAAGAACATGTTCTTCTATCTGTGTCGTTGACTTAAGTCGAATAAGCCTCACACATATCAAAATACGTTTAGAATATTTGTCATATGAGATTTCATGGTGGTAAATATGGTACTAATCTTCCACAATCTGATTTTCGGAAGCAAAACCAGTGCCACAATACCTGATAGTCAATCGGATTACAGATTACAGAGGCTGTTTGCACATTTTTTAGACGATGTATATTGTATTCACAAAACTAAATTACATAAAATTCTTGTGTTTTAAATGTTCTATTTGACATCCCTTATTCTGAACTATTTTTCGACACCGCAATTTCCAGGATAATAATGCCTTTTGAAGTGTCACAAGAAGTATTCTATCCCATTCCTCCCGAACAGCTTTCCAGAATCCTGTTAGGGTTTGGGGACAACGTTTGGATAATGCAGTTTTTAAAAGTCCGAAAGCACAAAAATCCATAGGTGACACATCGGGAGATTTAGTAGGGATATCAGTGAAGGCTACGGCCTCGATACCAGTTTTTTATTCCATTTCTCTTAGGAAATTTAGTGGATTTTGATGTGTGACTGCTAGCTTTGTTCTGATGGAGTCTCACAGATAGATGGCACTGTGGGTAAAGCGATGGTAATTCATTCAGAAAAATTGGCGATAAAATATGTTCCTGATAGTATTTAGAGTTAATCTTGACATTTTTTTGCACTCTCTTTATTTTAAACTTGCCATTATAAGAAAAACCAACAATAATCATGAATCCCTTAGAAAAACTTTCTTTCGATTCTTTGAACCATGCACTTAGTTTTTTTCTCCCCTTTTATGATAATAAATGGCTCTTTTTTTTTTGTTACAATCATTTAAATACACCCAAACTTCATCTATTGTGACAATTGTTTTCCATTTTTCTTTGGATAAGTGTTTCTCATATAGAATTCTGCAGCGTGTCCTGCGTTGAGCGGTATGCTTTGGAAGAAGGTGATGCACATTGCGTTTTTTCTCTTTCTTAAGATTTAAATCAACGTTTATCATTTTGTTTACAGTGGACACCGAGTATTTTAATGATTTTGCAACTGTCCTTTGACTAAGGGGTTTTCTTTTAACATTAAACAACGTACCTTAGCAATAGTCGAAGATGTCCGTTTTTTCCTTGGATACTTGTTTGGAATTTTTGTGCCACTTGAGGCTCCAATTTGACGTTTTTTTCCTTTCTTGTTGATGATATTCCCTATCGACGCTTTAGATATCACAAAATCATGACATTGTAGAAAAAAAGTAAATTTTAATTGCCATCAGTGCTGTCTTATGAAATAATACTTCGCCGATATTCTTTCGATGTTAGTGACAGGACAACTTCTTTACTTGAAACTCATTGGACTCTGCTGGTTTTCCCCATATGCAAAGTTACAAAGTTCTCCTCCGATGACATCCATCCCGTCAGATAAATATCCCTCGCTTGCTTTTTAATAAATAAATAAACTACACTTTCTTAAATTTCAGTTTTTCGTCTTGTTTTTTCTTTTGCTGGTTAAGCTTTTAAGAAGCTGGTTATGAAAACCTGTTGTATGGTATGTTACAACTGCTTCAAAAGTTTTTTTTTACACGATTTTATTCAGTTACTGTTTCTGACGTTCGTTACAGTATGTTACTGCAATATCAAGTCTTCCTTAAAATGTTCTAGAACGTTCCAAAAAGGCATAATATTCATAAAAATATTTTCTAACTAGATTGTCAAACAAATCTTTCTTTTCATTTACCTACCAATCCCTCTAAACTATATTTCGAAATCGTCCTCTATAACCCCAGCTTTATACGAATATTGCTACAGTTTATAAACTACGTTTTATCGGAAACGCATTGTAAATACTGGGTCATATGAAAATTACCTATATATCATATGACAAAAACTCTCATAATTGCACATGAATAATGAGATATAAGGAGATGAATATACTAATGAATAGATCATATTTTCACTTCCGTATACGAAGTAAAAGAAATACTGTAATTGCGAAAAATATCGGGTATCATATTTCAACGAAATATCCATTTCAATCGCTCTCTAAACCATTTGAACGATGGATTTGCTTGACATATGTACGTACGGATAGAAAAAGGACTGTTTTTGTCAAAAAGGATGGTAAAATGGATCCAGAAGAGACCTTTTTCTTGACGTATGTACTGACGTATGTACGTAAGTACATACATATGTATGTCTCCCAAAACTCAAGAACGAGTAACCGTAGAACGTCCAGTTTTTGTATATGGGACTGATATAACACGTTGTTGTATACCTTCCTTTTTCTTTGCAATCGGCTGCACCGATCTTACATAAATATATATATCTGAAGTTATTATTTTTCAAATTGTAATTCTTTCACTTTATTAGCTTTCTTAATTTAATTTTAAATATAAGAATTTTAATAGGAATATTCCTCTTTAATTATATATATATATATATATATATATTCCCACTTTGTTACCTGGCTCGGTGAGCTTAGTTCTTCATTCTTACATGTTGGTAATTTTTGCATTTTTTTGCTTTAGAAGTAATTGAATTGTGTATTTTCTATGCCTTTAGTTAATCTGTATGCAACTGCTGTTGAATTATCAATAATTTAAAACTTTAAGTGACGAGTTAAGTCAAAAGAACCGCCATTTGTTTACATTTGAAACTCGGTAGAATAGTGAATTAAGCCGTTTCCGCTCCTTCAATGTCTTTTTGCCGAATGTGACCAAAAGTAAACTTTCAGTTTTGGGTACTGAAAAATCTCTCTTCGCGCACGCTGGCCGAATTGCTTGCTTTTGCGTAGAAACTCTAATTTTAACTGTAAAAACTGTTTTCTAACTGTTTCAACTGTATTTAGTGATTTACATTTTACTGTATTTTAGAATTCTTAATGAATGTGTTTTAAGTTTTTATTTATTTTTACTTTGCTGCGAAGTGAGAACTGAATTAATTGAATGAGAAATATATCTTTAATGAAATACGAGGAAATAAGTTTAAAGGAAATATAGCAAAAAGTGTGTATAATTTAATAGGCCATACAAGGAAGTCATGTGGTGTCGACATCAGATTTTTTAGTAGACATAGAAATAGAAATTTTTAATAAAGTATTTAATCTAGTCTAGATACAGTACGCTATTTCGCGCGCATAAGCATTTGTAGCAGGATTAAAATGTCGTTTAAGTTCACCAGAAATAATTTAGATACTTGAATGCTCTCTTAGTTATTGAAAGAAACTTTGTTATTCATTGTCTTATTACATATTCAGTTATCGTGATTGATCTTTCAGGATGCCACCTTCGTTATAAATCTTGAGTCGATATATTTGTTCTTTATCACACTCAGCAAGAAACACTGATACGCAACTTTTACCGCTCTCAAGAAGTCAAAGTTTTGTTATCTTAGTTATTCCCATCGAATTTTGAAGATTATCAGGAAAAGACAGACATTACCAAATTTTAAAGGACTTGATACATGAAATTTACGAAACTTCCAAAGAATGAAACTACACCAAGCAATGTAAATATTCCAAATAATGGCTCCATCACCCAAAGAAATGTAATCACACCAGCGGCAGATGAGTGAGAAATTTTTTCGAAGGGGGGAATAAAATGTGCACATAAATTCTTTCTTTGAAATAGATGGGTTTAGAGACATTCTCTTGCATTTACTGAATAAAGAAACCGCACTTGCAGTTTTTCAATTGCCATATTTTTCAGTCCCCAAATATCAGGTATACCATATACCTGATACTTCTGTTTGTTATATCACTTTTTTTTCCCGTGATCTCGCACTTTCCTAACTGTAAATTTAATTCTTAATCCCCGATATTGTAATTTATTTCTTGTAAAATAAAAACGCTCTTCACTGAGAAGATTATTTGTTAACTTTATAATTTTTAATATAATTCTTTATTTCAGTTATTTTCATGATGCTCTGGTTACCTCCAGCGACCTGAAACTACCTGACGCATCTGAGAAACCGTCCCCTTACGTCCGCCATCACAGTATTAAGGACCAAACAACCGTCCATATTCCCGTCGAAGGAACGGAAGCCCACGGCCACGCGGTTGCCGGAATTTGCGTCAACCAAGCCGGTGTTGATTCCTCCCAGTCGCCGTCGACGACGTCTGGTTCACAGCACCAAAAAAATTACTCAGTCAGGAACGTCAGAAACAATGCCGTTGACATTGGTTCGTCCTTCACAAAGCCGTAAGTAGGGCATAATAGAGAAAATTTTCGAATCAATAAAAAATGCAAAATCTAATATTCTTTTGCTGACTCCACTTTTTAACATTCTTAAAGTAACTTTGTTATCGGATTTTATAATTTAACTGATTAAGAATTGTTTCCATTTCAAACTATCTTTTTAAAAAGAAAACTAAAATGATAATAACCATTATTATTGTTATAAAATGGCTCAATATTCCATTATTAAATTAATCAGGATTATCTTCACTAATGAATATTACTTTATTCTTGTTTTAACTATGACAAAGTAATCAAAATAAAAAAAATGTTAACTCAAAGCAAAATTTGTAACAAGTTTATTAATTAATCGATGTTATTCGAATAAACTAGTGCTTTTTTTTAAACTCTAATTCCATCTCCCCGTGCTCTACAAAGTGTAGCACGAGACTTACACAAATAAATCATTCACTAACAAAACAAAAGTACAATAGCACTACAAAGAGGGGGAAAGAAAGGAAGAATTTTTAAAAATTTAAATAAAATATAATAAAATAAAAATAATTCAATATTCTAAATTGAGAATAAAATTTCGAAAAGCTGAAATTGTCTCTTTAGTCCGCAGAAGTTCAGGAAAAATTGGTAGTAAACTACAGACAGTTGTTTTGAAGTGACTTGAAGCATATTTTACTACTGGACATGAACTTACTCAAGAAGGATGTCATTAACATTTTTATCACCGCTACCGCAGCTGCACAGAGCATTTGAAGCAAGTTCAAGTCGCTTTAAATAGCTCTTAAAATTGCCAAGTCCTGACAAAATTTCAGTTAATTTAAAAATCTGTTGAAAATTGATCAACATTTATTCTGTGAAAAACTGTAGGGAACCCATTGTGCTTTTGATGATGCAAGATATACTCTGTTCCAAATACACAGTTTAGCAACATTCCTATAAAAGCACTTCTAGTGAGAAACTGGAACACGGAGATTCGAAAACAGTATCGAAAATTTTTATTCGTTTATTTTCTGTAACAAATTTTGATGTGTACTTTTTAATTTTTTCAAAGGAAACCTTTTGCAGGTGTTTATTGTTTTCATTTCAAAGATTTATTTCCTCGGCTAAATTGAAACTATCGTACTAGAAAAGGTCGTTGCAAACCTCGTGCGTAAGCGACCCAGTGAAATAAATGCACAGCTACGTCTTGAATGATTAAGTCTGTCCATTATTAAATTAGTACTCGATTTCCGAAAGACGTTAATTTATGATAAAATGACAGTACAGCCTGTTTTTTTTTTTCGTATCGTTTGTTCTTAGCTATTTTGAACCTAAGATTTCGTGTTCTATAAATTTAATATTTGAGGAACTAATTCATCTGAAAAAGTTAAGCAGGCTTATCGTAAGTATTTAGTTTAAAATTGTTTTAAGAGCTAAACTGATATCCGCATACCAAGGCAAGACTACAGTGTCTTTTCACTCTTAACACTTATGTATTTTTTAATTTTTAGATAATTTTCTTTGTTGTTTTAAGATTTAACGGCACATTCTTCAAGGTATTAAAGTGTAATTTGAAGTTTCCAAATTGTAATTTTTATTTAATGTACGCATTTATTTGTTATGAACAGACATCATCTACCAGATAGTCCACCAGATTCGGGTTCAGAGCCACCATTTTCACCTCCGAATGAAGGTAAGAACACCTGTTAATTCTACTTTTACACATTATTCAAATATGCCATAATATTTAAACTAAAAAAAATAATTTGTTTAATATTATAAAGTGTGCATCAGATCTCAGAGCCAATCATTCATTCCTTCACCATACTTTCATTATATTTTGTTTTTATATCTCTTACATATTTGGAAGATAAGTGCCTATTAGTTTTAACCCTCTGGCCGGCCGGGGTTTCCGCTAAAAAAGCTAAAATTTCCCAAAACCGCTATGAAAAAAAAATTATTTTTTTTATTTTGATGTAAAAATTGTCCTGGTATTTTATACCTGGATTTGTTTGCTTTTAGTATATTGCCTTAATTTTTTTAAATATTTTAATATGCACGTTTTTACAGATATCGCAAAAATATTCTAAGCTATATCTATATGGCCTTACCGGTTTAATATACGTTTTCTCATCAGTTACCTTATTCTCACCTAAAATCAACGTACTTTTTTTCCCGTTTAATTTCCTTAAGCTTTATTACCTTTCGTATTCTGTTTGTTTTATAGATTAATGCAGTGTATTGATTTAGTTTATCTGGATCTAGGCTACGTATGTACCCCATAATTTAATTCCGTTTTATTTATTATTTTGCCTGCCTTTAAATAAATGTGGAAATTTCAATACTCTCTTTTTCTAGATAAATAGTTTTTGTTTGTATTAAATTCATATAAATCTGTGTATCAAACCAATGAAAAATTGTATTTAAGAAAGTGATTGAAATGCATTTTTGCTCTTAGTATCGTGGCTAAATGTGATATGATTCTGGAAAACTCGTTTCATGAATCTTTCTGTGTTTTGTAGGAACACATATTCGTCCAAAACTTATTTGTAACATTTCGTTATATCTATCATGGAGCTATATATCCGTCTATAATTCGTGCTGATAAGTATAAGTATTCTTCTTTTGCCGAAGTTATTCTTCACTGAATTAAGAGATTCGAAAATTTAAACTCTCATTTTGCCACCAAAATTATCAATAAGAAATTAAACTTCTGGGGGTAAATTGCTTAGATTAATATAATCATTAATTTTATAAATCTGTTCTTTTTACTGGTGCTAATCAGCATAATCCTTCCATTATTTTATGTCTTTTAGGATAGGCATTTAATAAGTCTAACTTTTCACTAACCAAGTGGAATTTTGGAGAAGATTTTCAGTTTCAGGAAAAATGATTTAAAAATTAGTGCAAAATAACTTCAAGTCATTATTAACACACATTTAACTTCTAGGATTTAATATTTGGCATTTGTTTTAACCACTGACTGCAAAAAAAGTATGATTTTAATTTCGAAAGCACATGCAGGTTTAGGAAAAATTTCTAAGGGCATGACAATTAAAGGAACAGGAATGTATGTATCAATCAACGTAAAAAACAAACAAACAAACAAACAAAACAGCAGTCTTTTAGAATGATTCTACGCACTGCAAAACCCGGAAAAATATCTATGGCATTTCATTTTCCAGACATTCTCTTCTTCATTAACGATCTTAATAGGAAAGATTATTGGGTTCTATAAAATGGATTGATTTATTGTAACGGAGGATTACAAAGTGGTGTAATCGGACGCTGTCATGGTTCATTGATTGTAAGTAAAATTGATTCTGACTCATCGAAATTTTTTTGGTTGGTACCTGTATGATTACAGAACGTAAACTAGGGAAATAAATGAAACTGCAATAATAATAGAGGTAAGATAATAACACCAATCTGAAGTTAGAATTAAATAACATTCAATATTACAGAGTAACTTCTAAAAATATTTTGAGAGATTGTGGTACATTTCCTTTCTTTTCATAGAAAATAACTTTTTTAAAAGAAAGAAGCTTGTATCAGCATATTCATGAAATACACAGAATTTATTTTCTTTGGAATAAATCCAGATTAAGATTGAATCTAGTTTACTTCGATGACTTCGATCAATATCATACGATTTAAGATGTAGATCTCATAATCTTCTAAAATAATTTCAGTATTATGAACTATTTCCTTTTGGATCGAGAAACAATACAATATTCTCTTTATTAACATCTGGAATTGCGTTGGAATCATGTAAGAGCACCCATATATGTATGTATTGGGAACTCTGATTTTAACTCCTTGTGTTGCACAAAGGATGCCACGAGTATGTTATACCTATCGAAAAATAAACAAATGTACAATAATGTTGCAAATGGGTAAAAATTATTAAAATATCAATGAATAAATTATAACAATAAGGAAAGAAAGAAAATAAATGAAATAAAATAAAATAAAATGTAATAATTATAACATAAAAATAACATGATCCTGCATTTGCTGCAGTTTTTGTGGAATTCTTGTTTGAGAATAGAATTTGTCAACTTTGGTTAAACCTAATACCTTCTTTTTATGCAAGTTAAACAAGAAAAACAGCTTTAATTCTTCCATTGTAATTTTATAAAGCAACCGAGTTCTTTGTTTCGTGTTGGGAGTGGTATGAGATCGTCTGCAGTTGCGATCTTCATTTGTCTTTCATCAACATTAAGAGGACATTTATTGACATTTCTAAGTAGGCTCAAATTCTGTATCAATATCCATTTTCATATGACCTGAGATGATCTTACAACAGCGGATATTTTTGGATCGTTTATTTCCTTTTAAGTGACACAAAAATGTTATTTGAGAAATTTTCTCATCCTTTGTATTACTAGTTGTCTACTAAGTTCTTTTTCTTTGGACTTTTTCTCGGGAACTACCAGAAACATCGATTTAGTTCGAAAATTTTCAAATAGAGAAAAGGAATTTCACTATGACTGTTTCAACATTTTGTAATTTCGGATCAACATTTGCCTACCCTAAACAGAAACAAATAATCACGCATTGCTCAATAAGCAATAATTTATATGAATGCCAAGCACGAAATACCTGGTTCAAAGTGCTCAGATGTACCGGAAAGATTATGCTACATAACTAAATTATTTCTCAGAACGCAGAGATAACTCAGTAATTCATTCCAGCAATAATGATATATCTGCTGCCCTGGTGAGTTATCCTAAGCATCTATTTTCTAGTAATTGAGTTTTATCTCTTAATCCGATAGGTTTCTTCAGTATCTAGGAAAAGGCTACTAATTTAACATTAAATTCTTATAGATTCATGACTACTTTGCTCTTTTCAAGTAATGTTCTCCTAAGTATTTTTCAAGCAATTATAAACAATTTTGAGTTTTTGAGGTTAACTTTTTCTTCGTAATCAATCCCGAAATGCCATTACATAACTCAGCTGTCGTAATCGTTTTTTCTAATTAGCGTATTAAAATAGCAAAACAGCACTCCTAAATGCTGTTGATGCAATTTATAACTGTAGTTCATTACTCATAGCAAATACGAAAAGGTGAAACATTTAAAATTTTGAATTAATGACCCATTTTTCAATTTCCTGAAGATTTTTGTTTACGCTTTGGTTCATTAACAGATCCGAAGCTAAGGTGTCCATCTATCGATCTCCTTCATCAGCATCCACGTCATTCTCATCACCACAGTCATCATCATTTGCCAGACATGTCTGTCCATGCTTCGGTAACGCCGGAGGGCTTGAAGCATCAGTACATAAGCTATGGTCACACTTTGCCATTGAAGCATGTTCCCGACGCGTCGATTTCCTCATCAACTTCGCCTACATCATCCTCGTCCTCCCCACATCACATACGTCATCATTCGGTATGTAATTTTTTTAACTCCCTTTAATCTCTTTTAGAAAACCGTTTTTATTTTACATGCCCCAAAATCTCATCCTGTTCACAGTCATTCTGAGACGGTTTATAAAAGTATATCAAAAGTAATCCGTGAATTTATTCCTTATTTTATCCTATTTTCAATAAAACTGCTGAAAAGATTTGCAAAAATATAACATAGAAGAATGCAATATAGAAATAATTTCATGTGTAATAATAAAGAAAATTCAAACTTGTTATGTTAGGAACAGAGTGATGAGAATAGCATTTCCACTTTTTTATCATTTTAATTATGCTTCTAGAGTGCTTTATCATTATCTTTATCGTGCCTGCAATCTTCCAAATTGTCAGTTCTCAGAGCTTTCTGTTCGCTGTACTAATAAGATCTTTCACATAGTAGCTATACACTGCTTGAATAAAAATAACGATTTAAGAACAACATGTGCATTTCTTAAGAAATTGGATGGCTCTCAACTTTTCCCATTATATTGCGGTATGGTAATGCAGTCGTAATTAACCAAGAGATGTGGAAAATTGCTAGTTATGAGAGCAGATAACAATGGTGTAGTAGATCATTTTGAAACTTTCAAACTATAAACTAATATTATAAATCACTATAAAAATTAAATAATTAAAAAAAGAATTATATCATTGTTTTCTTGAAGTTGTAATATCTACTTATTAAGCTTTCTGTGTGACAGATGAAGTTAAGTGCAGGAACCAGAGAGGAGAAGGGTTAAAAGAACCCTTTATTACACGTTTTAAAAATTCGCAATGCGTTGATTTGACGCTAACGGACTGCGCCTCGCTGGAGTGATAATTCAACTAACAAGAATTAATTTTGAAATTCAAAAATATTAACACAACAGAAGAATTTTTCCCACGGCTGAGATAATCTTTGTACCTAAAGCGCAGCGAAGTCTCGTGACAGCAAAGTAATAGCAGTTAAGCCACTTCAACCAGAAATAAATGCAGAATCAGAAGCTCACGCTACGAAGGTACAACTCTTGCTCACTCTTTCTAACTTTCCCCTCTAGAGCTCAGTATTTAAACCTTTTCTCCTAATGATAGAATTTGCATTCCTTCACGCGCGCTACCAAATTTAAATATTCTGGCATTAGCAAATAGGGCAATGAAGGCTTATAGGAGAGAAAGCATATACTTAAACTTAATTGGTTAGTGGCAATAAATATAAAAAACCCAAAATTTTTAGCGATTACAATATTTTCTTTACCTCATACAAGGAAGTAAAAACAAACTTATTAAATAAAATGTATTGCCATTTTTAGATTCAAAATAATAATAATGTAAAAGGAATTTAACATTTGAAGAATATTTTTGTTGGTTTAGTAAGCTGAAATTGATGTGCTAATAGTTGCAGTTCGAACTGAAGTGGGCAGTATTGCCTCCTGTCTGGAGAATAACTTTATTTTTTAAGTAGCAATATCTCGGCCATTAGGGAAAAGCCATATAAGTTTTACGAACCAAATTTGTTTTTCTCTTCTTGCGTTAATTATTTATTCAATTATTTCTAGCCTGTGCCCGTGAGTCCAATACCGGTTCATTCTATTCACTCAGCATCCATGCCCGTACTCGCAGCTAATTCCAGCAGTTCCTTAACTGGCCAACTGCTGACACAAATTCCACAATCACTATTGTCTCCATTTGTTGGTAATCAATTGCAGCCCCAACTGTTGACGCCATCTGGAACACACCTGGGTCATCTTTATGCAGGGTAAGTTTTTTTAAATGTATGAAGATTTCTTTTAATCATTGCAAAATGAGTAGCATTTATAATTCTTGTTACATCATCAAGGGTCTCTGAATAATTTATTTAATAGAATACAATAGTATTGACACATCCGCGGATAGTTCGTTCGCAAACCTGTATCGTAGTGAGTGATGAATCAAGAATCGCGAGGTATCTTCAACATGTAAGAATTCTGGGTCTCATGAGATCGTACGTCCGTAGTACTACGACGTAGTACGCCCCTTCTTGTTTGTCATTCGTTTAGTGATTTATAAATTGCTACTTATAAAATTACCTACCGCCCAGACAGTATAGTGGTTAGGAGAGGTTATTGAGGTACCGAAGAGCCCAAGTTAGAATGCTGGAGAATGCATAGATATTTGTAAATGTATAGTGTAATGTAATGTAATATAGGAGTGTGCTTCAACCTCTTGGCCGCTATCAATCGGCCCCATGATTCACGCAGCTCACCCAACAGGGATTAAAACAAAAATACAGTTAAAAACATTAATCCAAAATTCCCAATATTTTTCTATTGCCATTTATAAAATTCATCAAATTCGTTGCAAATCTATACTCTTTCCTGCGGCAATAAAATTCCTTTATATTACCATGTTTTCCCCTAACATATCGTAATAATACGCGGTCTTCGACGAAATGTCCTGCATTGCCTTCAGCACTATAAAAACTACTATTTTGCAAATTAAATCTTTTCAGCTACGCAGGGAAGCTCCCGTGTCCGGTAATTATTTGATTGTTATCAAAATCACATATCATTCTCATATTTTTAGAAACTCCAACAAATAATCTTTCCTTTTTTTCCGAAATGTTCCATTTCTCTTTCCGTTAACCATAATAGAAAATATTGATTTTACCAATAACGATTCTTTTTGATGCCTGAATATCGAGAATATCCCCGGCATTACCCGTAGCAGCCTCTTTAGCCAGTATGCCGGCCGTCTCATTGCCTATAATACCAGTATGGGCTTTCACCAAGTTAATTTTCACTTCATGGGTTTTTTCAACTTTTACAAGGAGATCTTTTATATATGAGACCAAAGCATCTCTACTTACAAATATCTATCTTACAATGTAATGTAATATACGAGTGTGCTGCAACCCTCCTGCCGATAGTAATCGGCCCCATGGTTAACGGAGTAATGTATTGTGTCCATGGGGATGGGGGTACTCTACAGCATACTAGAAAAACTCTTTTGCTAAAAGTATGCGGTTGCTAAAATTTGTTTTGCTAAAATACTTGCTTTTGCTCTAGAAATCTTTTGCTAAAATATGGGGCGAGTCGAAAGTGCTCTTAAGAAATTGAGATAGAAGGGTGGGAGACTCTCGGACCCGTCCTCCGGGGGGGTGCTCTCCATCAAAATCATGGAAGTAGGAAGTAAGAAGGAGAGGACCCTAACCGATTTTTCCCATACACTGCTTTGAAGCACTCGCCATCCCTGCGTGCTTGGCAAGATGTTTGCCAAGAATATGCACCGAACACTCAGTCCTGACATAGTATATTATGTTATTATATATAACATAGTATAGTTATTATATATAACATAGTATATAGATATTATGTATGAGGATATTAAGGTTATGATTGGATTTAGACTACTATACAAATTTCAGAAGATTTGAATTTATTAAATCGTAATAAAATTGTTGTCTTTATGGAATATTCATCGAAACATCGCAGATGAGATAACTATTAGCTTCAAATACTTACTATCCATAGAAAGGCACAAGATGGAATTCAATAATGCTGAGGTAAAAATTATTTGAAAACTGTTGTTAAATCAAATTAGTGAAAGCTCTCATCACAAGTTAATGCAGGCTTTAAAAGATAAACCTGAATTTTTAGGAAAGACACAATGACCTCTGACAGTATTCAATAGATTGACTTTTTTTGTGTGATGTTTTACTAAACATAGTTATATAAACTTTAATTTTTTGTCGATTTTTTTCAAATTATTAAAGTGGTGATCTAATAAATTTAATATTTACATGCCGTAATATGTAACGGTAATGAAAGTATTGTGAAGCAATATAACAAATCGATAACATATAAATATATTATTTTCTACATTAAATATTCTTCTAATTTTATATTTGAAATTATTTTGCTTGAATGTGCTATATTTTGCTTCGAAATTTCTAAAGATCACGAGAATATTACACTTTCTGTATCCTGCTTAAAGCCGAAAATTTGAATGCCCGTCAGGAAACCTTGACAAGAAGTACCGACTGTTGTTAAAAATTTTCTAATACACTTCAGCTTTAATTTCGTCTTCTTAAAATTTCAGCTTAATGCGTATCGTTCGTTCTCAAAGAATGAGTCGGGATATATTTTTGATGGGTCGCGAAAAGTTCTCTTTCACATCGCATACTTACAAGGGTTTAACTATAATTACGAGTTAATCTATAATCATAACTTAATTATTAACAATTCTACATATGTTTTTTATTATTACAGTATTATTTTCTTCTAGAAATCTCCGTTTCTTCTTCCTTTTTTTTTCAGGATTACTGCACGTACCTTACCATAAATCCTAACTACAGGCGAAGCTATTTCAAAATCATTGATGTATACATTCATTTGTTCATGACCAAATGAGTGCAAAAAATTCGAATATATAAAAATTAAAATGTATATTAAATGCACCAGATGCTTGTGAATTTTGATCAAGTTCAAAATTCAGCCAAAATCAGCTTGGCTAAAAAGAAACTCAAGCACCTTTTTTTATTCCTGCTACAGAAGAAATGCATCTTAAGAAAGTAAAAGATATCCATCTCTTATCATTAGTATTTCTTGAGCATTTCAGCAATTTTCTTTTGCTAAAATTACCGATAAAATTTCCATATCTAATGAATTAAATTTCATTAAATTGTTCCATTCTCTTTGAAATCTGTAAATTTCTAAAATGTTACTTATTCTAAAATACATTACCTACTCACATTTTTAATTGACTTAGTTCCTTTTTCTCCTTATTAGGATATAACGCTAAGTATCGCTTGCATTATCTAAATGGCAAGATAGTTATTAAACTTAATTTAATTAGCTTTTAGCTTCTGAGGAAAAGAAACGACATGCATAGCATTATCTTTGTTGAAACCAGCATAGAGACAATATTTATCATAGCTTAATACGTGCATGAGATACTTTGCGCATAAATTTAGGAGAAGCACTTTTCTGCGTTTCAGAAAAATTAATTAAAGAAAGAAAAAGGTATTGTCTGTTTTCATAGCTTAGTTTTTTAGACAAAAGAGATATAATTTAGAAAGTCTTTTCTTAAAAACGGTGCCACGATTTGACAATTAATGATAATCATGATATATTATAATATTTTTTACTGCATGTTTTAGGGGCGACGAATTTTTGTACGAAAATTTATCAAGTCCTGTCACATCAACAACGACGAATAACAAGAAACGGAAATTACCAGAGCCACCGAAACAACACAGAAATCATCATAACAGCAATGGGGTTCAAGTCAAAACAGAACCAAGTAAGAGACTCCTTATAAAGCTGCTAACTATTATGATATTCTTCTTTTTTACCAAGTCAACCTTACCTTTTCCTTTCTTTTCTTCTATTTCCTCCCTCTCTTCCCCACCCATGTTTGTTTCAAAACAAATCTCTTTTTTATGTTGCTCTAAAGGTGTTCCTTCACCCGATCCGACTACGACGGTGCTGCCATCTGGTGAGGAGGATTACAATTTCGATCTGAGTGCGGCCGAAGCGAATGCCTTGTTCGTGGATTCTAGTTACCAGTGCATCCGATTCCAGCCGTTTCAGCAGAATACATGGGCGCAGCTGCTAGATAAGGACATGAAAGAAATGTAAGAATCCTGTTTAAAGAATAAGAAAAATGAACCAATTTAAGTTTATTTGTTAGAAATTTTTAGCTACTGCTTTACACCAGAGCTTCAGATTTTATTAAATGACTCATGAAATATAACTTCCGTTTATGGAATATAAAAAAATAAATGCATATATTATTAAAGAAAACCAATCTATACTGAATACTCAACTAAGATAATTACTGAATTTGTTAGAATGTTATTCAAATTTTGGCAGCAGGGTTTTTCAACTGGTGGTTCCCTTTTGAGGCAGGAATTTTACAACCGAAGGAGCTTGTTTGATCTCAAAATGATAGCTTCAGACTGTACTAAAAACGTGATTGCAAAGAATGCTTAAAGTAAGATCGGAATCTCGAAATTAGAAAGGGTTTTAAAATGTTAAATTTAGTCTTTATGTAAGCACCATGAAAGCAACAGAAACGATTCTTTTCTTATTTCCATTAAACATGATAAAATATATATATATTAATAAGCATATAAATAATTCGTTTAATTATAAGCATATAAATAATTCACATTTATTAAGTACAATAAACCTTACATTTTTATGTATTTTAATATGATATTAAAATGAAAATTTTTTAACTTCAGTGTTACTTATCATTTGAAATGCGTTAGTTAAGTAACATTAAAAATTTTCTTGGGAGGATTCTGATACATGATGAAAGCGATGAACCGAGTGATAAAGTTTGAGAACAACCATAACCGTAATGGATCCTTTGGATAATATCATACTGTTAGTCTGTGAAATTAGTGTTTTATTTTAACGGTTTCAACAACAGACACGAAGCTTTTTCATTCTTTGACTTAACATTTTATTCTCTAATCTTGTAAGACAAAAGCATTTTATACACTAAGAAAATATTTCTCAAGAAATTTCATTAGCCCGAATGGCGTTAGCCCAGAAGGGCTATTAATTTCGTTTTGGCATTTGCGTCGAAAACTTTCGAAGTCTGAATTCCTTTTCAAATTGTAGCCACCAAATATTATCGTCCTGTATTATATTTAAAGAAATTAAATAATGAAGAACTTGATATTGAATAAATAAAGGTAACAAACAAAACGTTATAAGGTATATCTCCCACATTCTTAGCGTGCCTTCGTGGTGTAATGGTCAGCACACTGAGCCGGTATTTCAGAGGTCCGTGGTTCGATTCCCGGCGAAGGCCTTGCATATTTTTCATGACTCCTGCTTCAAAAAAAAAAAAAACCTAATGTCTCTACACTGGCGCCCGAACTAAAAGGGTTGTGGATGATGACTCTCCACACCCAGGATTTGGCGACTAGGTCCCCTAAAACCCTAGTCGCCCTTTAAAAAGGGGAGTATATAAGGTATATCTCCCACATTCTTAGCGTGCCTTCGTGGTGTAATGGTCAGCACACTGAGCCGGTATTTCAGAGGTCCGTGGTTCGATTCCCGGCGAAGGAATTGCATA
>KK113738.1:257085-284653 GCA_000611955.2 Stegodyphus mimosarum
CCTAATGTCTCAACGTTATAAAAACGCCTTTTTGGGCTAATATAAAATCTGAAAGCTTTCAGATTTTTTTAATGATTTTCTTTTATTTATTTTTTTCACTAGGGTATGATATGGAAGTATACCTAATGTATCATGATACAATTAACTTGTGAGCTTTGAGAGCTGCAAGAAATATAAAAAGAACTTTTTCTCGCAGAATAGTAGTCATCAATTTTTTATGTAATTACGTGTTGTTTTATCTTAGGAGGAGAAAAAGAGTATATATCTGTGCGAGTGAGAGAAAGAAGACAGAGAGAACAAAAATTGAAAAAGCTTTATGTATTTTAATAAAGTATGACAGGAGAAAAAAATTTATAAGGGTTTGAGAAATTTTTAATCTTTTCCGTGACATAAAAATACTTAAATTTCTTTCGCATGCTGCTCAAGAGATGTTCATTCACATTTTTATTAGTAAAGTTCCATATTTTTAGAGCATTTTGCCTTAATTGAATTCTTTCGTCATTTTAAAATGTAAGTTTCACGAATTTTTTTTACCTGTATTAAAAAATGGAGTTATACGTATTAAATAACTGCTACTCAAATAATACATAATTATTAAAATTTAAATCGTAAAATTATTATAAAATTTTATTAGATGCAAAAATCGACTGTATTTGCAAATCGCATAAAATAGTCATATCATTAAGCATAAATTTTACAGGCATAGGATTTTATTCATAAACTCAGCAAGAAGTTATCTGCGATGATATTCTGCGACTACAAGTTATTGAAATTTTTGCCAATCGCGCGCTGAGAAAAATAAAAGATTTAATATTAAAACTATGATCAATCTTAGGAAAGCATTAGTAGGACGGAAAAAAGTCTTGTTCGGAATGATTAACACTCGAAGTATAAGAAGAGTTTTTAGATTAATCTTCTAGAATTCACCTAAAGAACCAAAGAACTTGTATGTTAAGAGCGAAAACTTCGCCAAAGCAGGACTGGCTCCGTCAGAGTGTAGACGGAAAAATGTAGTTCAAGCTTACTTTACAAGGGCTATCAATCCAGCCTTAATAATTTTTTGCGCGCGCGCGAAATAGCCGTTGAACCGATGATGAAGCAAATCCAGCCTTATTACTTTTTGGCGCATGCGTGGAGTAGCTGCTGAGCTTGTGCTGAAGATCGAAGGTATATTTGTCAAGAGTGTTAAGTTCTGTGATGCCATTTTTTTATCTTGCCATATCGACGTAAATCAAATTATTGCTCAGCGCAAGTGTATTAATTAATGGATTATTTATTTTGAGTACCAAAATCTAATAAAATCCCAGTTTAAATTACGGCAAAAAACTTTTATTATCGTAAATGTTTAAATTAATTACCGGAAAAAGAACGACTTAAGTCCTATAAGTTCTTTGGTTTTGCACAGTATTGCTCCATTTCTTCTACACTTGGGAATCTGGCGACAAGAATTTGTCCTTCCACGATTTAGCGGCACAATGGTTAGATTGGTTTATTTTATGTCTAAAGAAGCTTTCTTTCTTTACATACTCGTTCCAATGTAACAAACTGTTATCAGGAAATCATACATCTGAATTTTGCAGGTGGGTTCACAAAAATATTTCTATCATTTCATCTTTAATAATAAACATTTAAATTTTTTAGTTCTTCTCCCAACTTTCGTGTGGATGCGGATAAGGGCTTCAACTATAGCAATGCTGATGAATCCTTTGTATGTCAGAAAAAAAACCATTTTCAAGTAACAGTGCACGTCCAACCTCTGGCGGAAGCTCACTACGTCCGGACGCCAGAGGGAACTAAACCCATCGAAAAGTTCTCTCTCCATTTCCATGGAGTGAAAGTAAGTCTATTTAAAGTACCAGTTTTTACCAGCTCTCTGAAAGCCTGAGTAGAAACCACGATGTAGTTTTTAAATATATTGTATATTTAGTTCAAAATTTTCTTCAAATATCCCCATTTGCTTAGAATGATTTAGCGGCACATATTGTTCAGCTGTTATTACATGTGAACGCTACGTTGAGAATCGTATTATATAACAATTTTCTTGGATCTGTCCAGCCAGAGCACTCCAAATAAAACAAACATATTTCTGTGCTATTCCAGCACTTGGTTTATGCATTCATATTCCGCAAAATGTCTTCCGATTAATCTTAAAGACAGAAAAACCAGTTGAAAGCCATGTAGTATTGGATGAGCAAGATTAAAATGAGAAAATATTACCAAACAACCACACTGGAATATGTCAGCGATATTTGCGAGAGTTTCTTTCAGTTCTTTGTTTAAAGTGTTATATTTCTGTTCTGAATTTCAGATGAAACTTTAATTTAAGCGTTATTAAAATACTTTTAATGAAAGTGTTATTAAGAATATTAGTAACAGTTTTTGGATAGCGTTCAAATATTTCATAATACAAAAATCTAAAATATTGCCTCAATAAGATTTTATTGGCTATATAACCAATAAAACTAAGGACTGAGAACTTACTAAGTACTAGACTAGACACTAAACTATAAACACTAAGACTATAAACACTAAGACACTAAGGACTTAAGATCTTTACGATAAATTACTTCACCAATTTGTGCTTCTAGTTGTTTAGTAAAAACAAAAAGAAGCTGTTTCCATATCGCAATTCTTCTTATTTGCAGGAAAATCATTTATTACATTAGTGCTTTTCAATCTTAAAATTTCAATCTCTAATTGGTTTCTGTGTATAATGTTCTTTTTTCCAGATGGAATCACCTACTCAATTAATAAAAGTGGAACAGTCACAATCAGACAGAAGTAAACGACCTTTCCATCCAGTACCGTAAGTGCTGCCACTTCAGATTCAAACTTTCTAGTTTATTATGCTGTATTACACAGTTTGCGTTTTGTAAGAATTAAAAATATTTGTTAAAATATTAAAAATATATCTTCTGGTCAAGCGACATTTATTAAAATGGATGTTTTGTTTTGTCCTCATTACAAGTCTAGACACTTTTCTTTATGCAAATGCAGGTATTTCATTTAAAACAAATGTATGAAAGACTGCATTACATGATCTTAATTGTGTAGAAATTAAATTAAAGTCCTTCGGACTTTGTCAGACTATTTTTTAATTAAGAAAACAAATACAAAGCTTCTCGTATTCCACGATGTATTCCACAAGGCTTGTAAATGTAAGGAAATAACTCATAGTACAAGGAGATCCAATTCAACAATGAAAACATAATATCTAGATCAGCAGAGAGCAAAGAAAAAATATAAAATACAAATGTTGGCATAATAAAAAAAAATAAAATATAATATAAATAATTAAACTAAGTTAACACTCGCATAAA
This sequence comes from Stegodyphus mimosarum, assembly GCA_000611955.2. Classification (NCBI taxonomy): domain Eukaryota; kingdom Metazoa; phylum Arthropoda; class Arachnida; order Araneae; family Eresidae; genus Stegodyphus; species Stegodyphus mimosarum. The sequence goes on from KK113738.1 coordinate 260,406, forward strand.
AGAAAATAAACCAACTTAGTAATAATACGATTATAATAAAAAGGAAATTTTTTTAACTACATTAGTTAAAAATAATACTGATATGGAGGAAAAATTATACATCAATACGTAACGTAATCCTACGTAGACAATACGCAAAATAATACAATGACACATAAAAGATAAAAATCCAATCATATAATAAATAATAACATTAAAAGTTCAAAGCCCAAATAAAATCGCCCAAGTCTGCAAAGGCTTCGGAGCTCCTAACAACATCATAGAAAACAGGAGGCCAGCAAATAAAGAGCTACACGAAACTCAACTTTCTGGTATTCGCATGCAATGCAATGCAATAAAATATATTCCACATCTTCCACAGTATCGCCGCAAGCACATCGTCCACTAGTAACAATACTGAAACGAAGTACACTCATGTCCATAAATTAAGGATAATGCAAAATCAGGCGAAGAAAGAGTTAGAAGCAAAACAAATTTGACTTATTTGTAAAGCTTATTTATTAAACAAAACGTAAAGAGCAAAAAAAAGATGCTATATGTTTGATATTATTAAAAAAATTAGCGATTTTTTCTCCCTGAAGCAAATTACAAAAAAAAACCTATTTACAAAAAACCAATATTACATGGTTGCTATGATTGTTAGTACATCGTATGTCTCCCAGACGATGCAATACAGTCCGTACAACGCCTAGGCATGCTGAATATCAAATTATCGATCTGATCTTGAGGGATATTACACCACTCAAAAAGCAATGCTCTCCGAAGTTCCGGTAGACATGTAGGAGGAGGTTGACGGGCTGCAACTCGTCGGCCAAGCATGTCCCACACGTGCTTTACTAGATTCAAGTCCGGTGAGAATGCTGGCTAGTCCATACGAGTGATATCCTCCGATTGAAGGCATTCGCTTACGATGTTTGTACGGTGAGGACGGGCGTTGTCATTCATAAACACAAATTGTGCGCCCATGGCGCCCGAAACAAACGTACATGTTGTTCCAGAATGACGACCCGATAGATTTGGCTGGCCATGGTTCCAATTTGAACGTGCAGGTCAGTTCTGGAACCCAGAATAATTCCACCTCAAACGAGCACTCCTGCACCACCGTAACGGTGTCGTTCAATGACGTTTTCTTGGTGGTAACGGGTATCTGTAGCTCTCCATATGAAAGTCCAGCGAGAATCAGACTGCAAGCTAAACCTGGACTCGTCGGAAAACATCACACAACCCCACTGTTGCGGTGTCCACAATTCATGCTCTCTACTCCAGGCCAACTGCAGGCGACAGTGAGTTGCAGTATGTGGAACGCATCTGACAGGTCTACGAGCATATAGGCCAATGTGCCCTAAGCGTCTGTACACGATCTGCCTTGAAATTGTCGTACCAGTGGCTGAAGAGAGCTGACGAGACAGGTCTGAGGCTGTGCTCCGCCTGTTTCTTTTGGCAGTAACTGCCAAATACCGGTCCTCATTCGGCGTTGTAGCTCTGAAGCGACCTGTGCTGTAACGTCTACTCACTTTACCATCATCCTGGAATTGTTGCCAAAGCCTGGAGATGACATTCTGACTGGGCAATTGCAAGTTCATCTGATACTTCCAGTTGGGTACGCCCGCATTCCAGACGGCCGATGATTCTACCAAGTAAAAAATCATCCAAATGCGTCCTTTGTGTCATAACTATTCGGTTATAGCACTGAAATGCTTATAAAGCGCCTGCGAACAATTTTACTTCTTTGCCTGTATTCCTTATATATCACTCTCTTACACTCTCGTCATTGTGACGTACCATCGGTGTCATTTGGTTACTTCCTGAAATTTGCATATGATTCTTGAAGATGTGTGTAGTGATTTTACAGGTGATGTATTTATTTTAAAGTTCGGTTTCCCCGTGACTCCGAATTATCCTTAATTTATGGACATGAGTGTAAATTCCAAAATTCCCATGACCGGTCAAAATTTGTTTTGATAATAAGTTTATAATCCAGTTGAAAATGCCTACACTTAAGTCGTTGAAAAACAGTTGGGAAAACTCTCTTTGTACACTGGACTTCGAAGAAGCAAGGTATTCAGCATTCCAATCAACCGTAATTTTCTTTCAAGCCTTCCATTAAGACTTAAGAGTAGACAACACTAAATAGTATGATAAGTTGCTTGCTTAAAGCTAAGTAGTCAGCCCTCCCATTACCGAGAATACCACTGTGGCCTCGAACGTAGGTAAAATGGATATCTGCAGTATGTCCATATGCATGTAATATAGAGTGAATTTACACCACTAGTTTTTCACTCAATAGTGTATTACGTAGAAGAGAGAGAGAAAAAAAATTAATCTGTGAAAAGCGAGTTTTTTACTCCGCCTGAAATGTTATGACAAAGGCTTAAAAAGCTTGCAAGTAACATTTTATTTAGCTTTTGGAATGAGACAGAAGACACCACTTGTGCTTACAATCAAAACTCGACCAGTTGCTGGTATTTAAAATAACATATGTTGTTATATTTAAAATAACCAATTTCAAGTTTCAGCTTCAAAGTAACGTAGTCGAAGACTACACAGAGTGCTTCATTTAAGCTTGCTTAGTAGTTTAATGGCCTATTTTAAGTCTGTTAGCAAATGTTTAAAAGTTAGGATAAACACTGGGCAAGGCTGGACGATATAACGTAAACTGCAGGCCAAATGTTCTAACGCTAAAACATTCAAATCCATTTTAGCCCTCAGCCAACTAATCTGTATCCTGGTGAGGACTATGGAAAAGGAGACGTAATAATAAAAGTTTAAATCATAATAATTGTTTGACGTAATACTCTAACAACGTATGTGGTTTCAAATTTTGACAACGATTTTGAGTTTTTTACAAAATGGGAAAATGTTTGGATCAAGTCAGTATTTAATAGTCTATTTTTAAAAATTGAATTTTAGCTACCTATATAAAGTTTTAAATACCATTTTCAGATAAATAATCTTTTAAAGAATTTCTTCTGTGACGACTAGATTTTGGCTTCAGTTGAGTAATCGTTATGGGTTTGCGACTGATTTCAAAAACGTTCATTAAAATAGATTTCGTACAATCTTTAAAGAGAACTGCAGTTGCTCATAGCTTTTGTTAAATCTTGGAGTTCTAAAAAGAACAAGTTTTAGTAAGTTCTCTGCTTTTGATTAAATATTTTTAATAAAAATATTAATCCTCTCTTTTCTTTTTTAAAGCAGTTACAGCATAGTAATATATATGTTTTAGAATGTGTCACAGGTTATTAAAACAACTAAAAAATATGCATCTAAATTCATCTTTATCTAATATAAACTTACGCTATATGAGCAGAGAAAACAAATTTCATTAAGTAAAAAAGAAGCAAATTTTAATACACATTATTTATTAAAATACTTATAGATATATGATATATATATGATAGATATATGATTAATTCTATTAGGAAAACTAGAAAAACAATCTCATAGGTCAACCTGCATACTATAAAAGCCGGGGTAGATATAAATAATTTTCCTGGAAGGAAACGAATACTCCAGCTTCGGTTGAGAGTGTCAGTTTTATACTGCTTTGGCGACCTTTAGATACTGCTTTGGCGACATTTAGCTTTATTATGCAGAAAATGAGTTACTCTAATGCATAAGCACAGAAACCTTAAATATTAGTAGCCTTATAGTAATCTCAAAGATAATGACGTCGAAGAGTATAATAAAATTAAGAGCACTGAAAACGTCTCGTTATTTGTTTCTGATTACAGCAAACTGAGCGAGTAGTACTAGTCTTTGTAGTGGAATTCTTGATGAAAACTGGTTCGTGTTTAAGTTATACATGGCGAAAAACTTCGAAAACGCTATCACACCAGCCCGCTTAGAGGTATTTGGATTGGTTGAACTAATAGTGTACGGTCCTTATCAACTTGATCAATGCAAACTTTATTTTAATCTTGCTTTGTTTAGTGTAAGACAATCAAGCTATGAGCTTACAACTACAGAAGCTGTAAACATATGCGAACAAATCTCTCAATGTTTTTGTGAAACAAACAAACAAACAATCTGTCAATGTTTATGTGAAATAGTTACGCCACAATCAGAAAACCTGCTTTCAGATGAACAAAACTTCCTACACTGGTGTGCAAAAATTAAGGACGAAGTCGAAAAATTAGCATATTAGCTGAACGAAGAGGCAGAGCGGACAGAAAGACCAATCAGGAGATTAAGTAAGGTGATGTACGGTAGCATAAGCGCAGATATGCAGGTAGACGTAATGGGGGAGTGTCTGAGTAGTATAAAGCATGTTGTCGGTGTAAGATCAGTATTTCTGGCAAAGAGATTGCACGCCGTATAGCAGTTAAAATCACACCGAGTTGCTGCCTCAGCGAGAAATGGCGAATAATCAACCTGTTAGACGACATCTGGATGCTTTTACCCGAGGTCGAATCATTGGGAAGTTGGAGGAAGGCCGCAGTGTGACAAGTGTGGCTGCAGAGTTCGGAATTGCTCACAGCATCGTTTCACGACTTCGGAGACACTTTCAAACTACAGAAACAGCTATCCGGGGGTTTAGTAGTGGTCGTCCACGAGGAACCACACCCGCAGATGACCGGTATATTGCCTTACAGGCCAGAAGAAACAGGCGGCAGACAGCGGGAGAAATCGCTAGACACACGACACAGGCGACTGGACGACCGATATCGCGTTTTACCGTGGCCAGAAGACTGCACGGTGGTGGTCTGTTTGCACGACGCCCTGTACGGTGTGTACCTCTAACGCCTGCCCATCGGAGAAGGCGTTCTCTGTGGTGCCGGGAACACCGGAATTGGAGAGACAATGAATGGGGACGAGTACTCTTTACAGATGAGAGCAGATTTAGTCTGAGTTGCGATTCTAGACACATACACATCTGGACAGAGCGGGGAACACGCAATAACCCCTTCAACATCATCAAAAGGGACTGTTTTGGAGGTCGCGGAGTTCTCGTTCGAGCAGACATAATGCTTGGTAGCCGGACCGACCTTCATATCTCCCAAGGAGGTTCGTCACCTGGGACTGCTATTGTAACGAGGTTCTTCTTCCTTACATGCGTCTTTTCACAAGGGCTATGGGTCCTCAGTTCCTCTTCATGGACGACAACGCTCCACCTCATCGCACAGTTACTGTCGAAGAGCTGTTGGAGAGTGAAGATATTGAACACATGGATTGGTCGGCAAGGTCTCTGGATCTAAATCCCGTCAAGCATGTACGGAACTTACTAGGGAGACCCGTGGCAGCACGTAACTTATCGCCAGTAACGATTCCGAAACTGCGATTGGTGCTACAAGAGGAACGAGCAGCAGTGTCTCAACAGCTCATTAACAACCACATATCCAGCATGCACAAATGATGTGAAACCTGCCTAGCAGTCAGGGGAGATCATATCCCCTATTAAAGACCGGATGTTTCTTGCTGGACACCCATCACAGGGATGTTTCGGCCTTCAGTCGCATTGCGCTCCATGCTACTTTTTCAATAAAGCTTCTTTTTATCCCTCTAATTTCTCTTTTAGTAAATGTTGCTTTCATTACTCATGTACTTACGTATTGGGGATCTTACGGTATGAAATGTGTTGATTTGGAAAGCTTTTGTACAAAGTTATATTGAAAAAACCGTCTCGTCCTTAATTTTTGCACACCAGTGTACATTACTACTCTGTGTGACATGCTTTTCAACAGTGGCCGAGTGGTTAAGACGCTGAATACTGGTAGTTTGACCAGGGTTCGAATCCAGGCGAATCGGCTGGCTACGTGATTGGTTTTCGTGGCTGTCTGCATGTGTGCAACCGTTATCAGATTTATTGACTAACCTCAACTGTGCGTCGAAAGAAGGATTTCCGAGAATCTTCGCTTCCAGCAAATCCAAATTAATCGAAGATTCCTAGAAATACATGTCTTTCTTACTTCTGTGCGAGGCAGAACATGCGTAGCGAAACATTTTCGCCTTCGTACCTGGCACACAGCCTCCAGCGCGAATGTTTTGGGCTAGGAATCTCCCGTTTAAACTAGTACCGGAAGGATGGTCTTTTCAGAAAAGGTTCTTCTGGCGTCGCTAGGTATGATAAGCCGTAACCTGCATGCGAACAACTTTGCTTAAGAAATCTTCCATAAAGGCATCCCTCTTATTAGGTAGATAGCCCTCGTAAGCTTTGTTATATTCAAGTGACTTCAGCTGTGTGACATGCTCCAAAGACACTAGGAATATCTCAACTCTTGAGGTAATTATAAAACCTTATAATGAATGTGATTAATTTCCAGAAGTAGTGCCGGAGCCTATGGAAGACCGTTAGGAAGAGGAGCAAGAGTAAATAACTAAATAAAATGACTATGAGAATCATTAATAATTTAAAAATTAGATAGTTGATGATTATCAAATTAATTAACAATTATTCAATTGATATTAATATTTATGAATTATTGTTTAATTTATAACTATTATTTAATTAATTCATGATTAATTTATTATTTTTTATTTAAAATAATTAAATATAAAAATAATAAATAATTAAAAATAAAAGTAATTAAATAATTAAAATTAAATAAAATGTAAAGAGGTAAATTAAAATTTAATAATCGATTTTTAATATAATTTTTTTGCAAAAAATAAAATGTTCATCAAATTTCTACTGAAATTGTTGTTAGTTACATAAAAGAAGTATCGAAGCCTTCTTATTTAGGGCTCCGGTGCGCTCCGGCTAGAATTAGAACTTATCTCCAAAACTAAGAAGTACCGGAGCTGGGCTCCGGCGTCATTTAAGCTCTGACTGTAGTAATATTGAGAATTTGTAATAAAGTTTGCACTATGTTTAATAAACAAATATAAATTTCTGAGTAGAATTAATTTTTATTTTTATTTTTTTTTATTTTTCACAGTTGCTATGTTAAAGTAAAAATATAAAATATAATAATTATTATTATAGTTATATAATTATTGTTAATGTAGTTGTGAAATTTCCTTGCTGAACGTTTTCTGCCAGACTCAGCGTAGACTTCTTTTTCCTAGACTAGAAATGGTGACTGATCAAGTAACGAAGACGACAGTTGGCCGACTACATTTTAGCGAAACTACATCCAACAACATGAGGAAAAAGGGCAAACCTAATCCTGATCAGAGATTTTTTTTCTTGGTGGTAAGCCTATGTGCTCACGTGACTGGAGATGTACCAATCACAGTTGTGGCACATGCATCAGAGAAGATAATAGTGAGAGTAAGTTTCTTTGTACCTATATTATTGTAAAATAATTTATTTTAAGTTGAAATGTTGTGCAATATTTAACAATAGAAATGGATAGATTTTGTAGCTTAGATTCTTGCTATTTATCTGTGAATTTTATAATGTGATTTAACGCTACAACTTTTAACTTTTGGTTTATTAAACTACAATGTACTTTCTGCCTCCTTTCTGGGTCTCTTATACAATGCTGGTCTCTTATACCATGGCAAACACGGTTTACACAGGAACTTGTGTCCGAAATGCGAACGGCGATCACAAGAGGGCAATGTTCGCAGGCTAATGGGAGAGTTGGAAGTGTAATCATTTCAGGCGAGGGCTTTTCAGAAGAAGGATGAACCGGTTTACTAACTAAATTCCTTATCAACATTTTGTGGAAAGAATGTTGCCGAATCTGACGATTGGCGTTCCAGCAGCTAGACGCAGAAACACCTGGTTTCAGTATGATGGAGCTCCTGCACGTTTTAGCAGAACTATGCTGGAATACCTCGATAAGACATATCCTGGTAGCTGGATTGACAAAGGCGGACCAGTCTCATGGTTACCGCCATCTCCCGACCTGACTCCCCTGGATTTCTGCTTATGGGGATACATGAAGTCCATGGTATACGAGTCGACTATAACATGGAGTAGGGATCTCGTCGCCAGGGTTGTGGAAGCTGCGGCACGTGTCCGTAACACCCCTGCCCATTTTGAATGAGTCCGTGAATCCATGCGTCGACGTTGTGAAGCATGCAATTTGGCGAACGGAAAGAATTTTGAATATCTCCTATGATTTAACCATGTTCTTCAATAAAAATCATATTAATACCTCTTTCAATATCCTTTCTTTGTTCCCCTCTACTCTAACGAACATGGTCCTCCAGCGGTCGCCGTTCGCATTTTCGGGGACAAGTTCCTGTGTAAATCTTGTTTGTCATGGTATAAGAGAGCAAGCATGTGAAGTTTGGCAATGATCTTTTGAGACACCCTAGAGCACGATCATGTGAATTACAATGAATGGCGATTCGCCAACTTAAGCAAACTAATTATATTCGTCTAAACTTCTAGAGGGTGCTCTCATGGAGCTCCAGGGAGTTGTTGCTTCTAGCCTGAGGAAGACGCCGGATATAAATCTAATTACCTCTCTTAACTACCATGTGTCCCCTCACTTCAACACCTGTAGCCTGTCACCAGCCGCAGAGTTTACTAGAAGATTTTAGTTCCTTTCAATCAGTTTTTGCTCACTTGCTAATTAACGAAGTAATAGTTAAATTTATTTATTATTATTTTTCAATCATACAGTCTAATTTTATAAATTAAACTTCTTTCGTCTTTTCGTAATCAGCGTCTACCAGCTTGTAAGTCTAGTCAGTCAATTAGATAAAACTCTGCAAGCATAATTTTAAGAATTTTTCTCGTTTAATGTAATAAATATTCTTCTGCCTATCTCATTTATGTAAATCTAGATGTAAATTCGGCCTGTGATACCTTTTAATTTTAAAATGCAAAATTAAGAAAGAAATAGAAAATGCACAAAGCAGCACTTAACGCTGAAATTAAACTGCATTCACTAGTGAAACTAGATACAGTTTTAATGAAAGACTTTTCTTGGATAAATTTTGACTTCTTGTGAGCATGTTTGGGAAACAATGCTCGTTTTTAAAAGCATGTTTTTGTAAACATTTTCGAGAAAGAAATTTTAAATAGTTTAACCATATTCTTTAATAAAAGTCATATCGCTTTCGACATCCTTTCTTTGCTTCCTTCTACGCTAGCAAACATTGACCTCTAGCGGTGGCCGTTCGCATTTTCGGGCACAAGTTCCCGTGTAAAATAATTAAATTAAACTAAAAAATTAAAATTAAACTATATTTACTGGTGAAACTAAATATAGTTTTAACGAAACCAAGAAAACTAATAAACTTCTGTTAGATAGATTTTGACTCCTTGCGAATATGTTTGGAAAACAAGGCTCTTTTTTAAAAGCAGGTTTTTGTAAACATTTTCGAGAAAGAAATTTTAAATAAAATGTTGCATTTTTTATGAATATATTGGCATGCGAAATGACAAAATCCTTTAAGTAGAGCAAGTAATTAATGAGGCAGAAATAATAAAGAATGCAAATTACAGGGTCAGACAATTTAATTTCGAGAGACAGAAATAATAGATACCTATTAACGCACTGGCACTTTAGAGTGATATATTGTTCTGAATTTGTCAAGCAGATATATGGTTACTGAAGCGGATATATGGTTACTGAAGCAGATTACGAAAGGAGGACCATTTCGAACAGTTAGATTACCAAAGATTGATAATTTAGATTATATGTAAAATAACGGTAATTAAGTCAAGTATATCTAATAAAGACCGTATTGGTTCAGAAACTGATGGAAAAGATGCAACGACAAAGCTACAAGAGATTAAATAAAAGTATTTAGGTTATTTGAAAACGAAAAAACACTCGACGACTATTTGCCTAAGGATGTCTTCGGAAGGACTTTCTAAAGGAAAACTGACTCGTATTCACATACCACGAAAATCAACTCTAGAATCGAATCTAGGTTCAACTTTCAGTATTTAGCGATCTTAATAATTCGGCCACTTGTGAGGCTATAGACTATCTGACTATATCTATAGTGTGACGCTAAAGAGGAGAACAAGAAAAGAAAAGGCCAATTTATCTTTTAAATGATAGCGGAAGTAAAAGCTGTTACGCGGGGTACAGACAAGCAAATGCATATTTCTCAGGCTCGATCCTTTACAAATTTAAATGGATCTTTGATATAAGAGCAAACAGAAATAAGTGAATAGCCACAATGAGAAAAATTAAATTTAGTACGAAGTAATAAGATAGTAAAGGAATTTACGGAGTAGTAATTACATACAGAAGAAATTTGTAGTGGTTTCTGTAACATACAAATAGTCCAGTATATCTAAAGAAACTCTGATGTGCAGAAAGATAAAGCTTGTAATCGAATCTGAAAAAAACCCAAACGCAGAGATGGAAAGTTGAGTAAAGACCACAGAGTAATATATCTAAAAGCTTCCAGTCATACAGTAAAGAAAATTATATAACCACTTTATAAAGATTCAGTCACTCTCAGTTAAAACAAGAGCAATTTTGAATAAACCTTTACTTTATACCCAATATTTAATACAGTATTTGCCCCAAAACGTTGTTTGAGATGATATATCTATTATAATTCGGTTTTGAGGATGGTACAAGACTGAAAATGCTTGCTTAAATGTTACTGATTTTAATGTTATACTTATACCCCATAATTAGCAAGAGCACATAATAAGTCTTATTTTATTGAAATTATAAATACTTAAGAGTGCATTTTGCTGTACCTAGCCTGAAAACAGAAGTGAAAATTAAAAAGTGGTGCGCTTCTTCGAAATCTCATCGAGACCCATGTTTTGAGACGAGAAAAACTTAGTCAAAGTAAATATTTACAGCGGCTCTCAACTAAAATTAAATTCTTAAAAGAATAGTCTATGCACCGACTTTTGAACTGGCTCTGTAGGAATTACAAAGGAGACTATTAGATACCTCGCCTACGGTTTACAGGCTGAGAAGCACTAGCCATTAGTTTTGACGGAAAAAAGGATATATCACATGATTTCAAATTGAGTTCCTCTAATTTTAGTACCAAATCGAAGCAAACCGTTACATAAATAAATCACGTACTAGTACATTGCAATCTATGGGTATGAGTTATCTCTCTAAAAAAATCTAGTTTATATAAACAAACATTATTCAATTTTAGTTTAAATTTAACCCTTTGAGAAACGTTGTAACGTATACGTGTCAGAATTTAATGCACTTAATAAAAAAGAAACAAATTTATGTGCGATGAAAGAAATTTGAAGGTGAACGCACACATTCGTTTTTAAGAGAAACGTTTCTATGTTAATAATAAACAACAGATGCAATATGTCTTTCTTTTTCACAATCTTCAGAAAATGGAAATTTTTCTTTGTGTGAAGCATGAAGAGATGTTTCTGAAATATACATAAATGATTGCCCATTTCCTTCTAAAATATTGAAGAATAGGCTTCTCATCTGGAGCAGGTGATTAAATTTCCTAGGTTATTTTTCATTTTTTAGATTCTTTCATCCCATTGCTTTTCGAAGAATACTTTTCTCCATTATAATTTAGTATATTTAAGGGAAGCTAAATGAAAACGGCATTGCAGTTCGTAAAAGTAAGCTTTATTTTTTTACTTCAGTAGTGCTAGTTAGGTAAAAGATTTTACTTATTTTAATAAATACAGTAATTAAGCATTAAAGAAAGAAATAAGAACTACTTATTGTTTGGAAATCATATTTCTTTTAAGATTTTCTGTAAACCTGACTTCGCAACAAAATTCTTTAGCCCTTGAAGATAAATTTTCTACAAAACTCTACTTCCGTAGCGCAGTACAGATGCGTGTACAAAGTTCTTGAAAAATTGTACAAAAACGAAAGTTAAAGAAAACATTTGTTTCTGTGTCACATTTATGCAACTGCTTGATTCTTTTGTAGAACTCGTCTTTCGGAATGTTGTTTAAATCTCTAGTTACAATTTTCTGGACCTTTTCAGTGCTATTAAAATACACTGCTGGCTATTAAAATTGCTACACTATGAAAGCAGCATACAGCAGACGTCAAACTTATACAAAAAGTATTACATGCTAGGATGTAAAATAATAAGCATTTCAGCGTATACGCACAGAAAGCAGGTATGAATAACATTGTCTACACTGCGCATAAATATGAAGATTGAGTTGGTTTCTCATTTAGAAATCGCATTTAGACGTCGGTTATTTGTGTAAAGGTCGTGTTATGCCTTATGTTGGAAGGACTGTGCAGGATCGTGGCTTATCGGAACTACGATTTATCGTTACATGACATTGCTGCTTATGCTGGTCAGGATAACATGATTGTTAGATGAGTATGGTATTGATGGGTCCTGTAAGATCGTACTGAACGCTATGCAGGATCTCAGAGGCTCCGGCCGCTAACGCCCTAGAGAACAGAGATGTTGTCCTCTCGGCCTTATGGAATCGTACAGCCACGTCACGTGCCCAGAGTGAGGAACTTGGCTCAAATGCAAGACTACAAGTGTCCGCATGGACAGCGTGACGACTCTGCAACTCCACACGAGGACTATTTTACGGCTTCCTTTGATGCTGCAGTAGAGATAGGCGCGCCTCCATTGGTGCGACAAAAGACAACACTGGAACAGGAGTGGCACCCCGTTGTATTTTCAGACAAATCCCGGGTCTCCATAAAACATCATGATAGACGTATCCGTGAAGGCATCGAGGGCAATGAACATTGGCAGCTTACTTTCATCATCGTCATATGGGCTTAGCAACTGGAGTGTTGAATGGAGTGATGCAGTAGATACACATTTCGGTCAGCTTTTGTTCTCATAGTCGGTAATGTGGCCAACCGCCATTACAGTTACATCCTGTTGCCCTTGGCTGTGCGCTGTATTTGTATTTGTATATAGGCGTTACAGCTGTGCGCTGTAACGCCTTTTCTTTAACAAGATAATGCACGCTCGAATGTTGTCTATGCTGTCATGAATTTCCTCACTACAGAGAGTAGGCTGTAGGTCTGGCAAGCGCATCCTCCAGACCCCTCACACGTTGAGAATATTTAGTCATAGGTTGTTGAAAAATTGGCACACCAGCACTCTTCAGCCACTGCCATTGATGTATTCTGGAACAGAGTTAAAGTCGCATGGAAGGAAGTATCCCTGTTTGTTATCCAAGCTCAGTTGGATTACAACCGTTGTTGCTGCTAAACGTCGAAACTGTAGGTACTGAATTCCGCATACTGTATACCCCAAACCACTTGCAAACTAAAGCATAATTCTACTATTTGTTTCACTTTCCGGTATATCAATTTGAATGGCCAGCAGCATAATTATCTTTGAGGTCAGAATTAGTTTTAGGGCGTAGAGAGTAATCTTCAAGTAACAAATCTGGCGAATAAGGAGGAAGGTTGAACACCCTGATCTGCTTGACAAGAGTGGAATTATCATGCAGGAAAACCAGTTATTTGATTAAACTTTTCAGGTTTAACGCTCTAAATTCTCTTCAAAATTCTGTCCATTTTATCTTTATAAAATATGGAGTTCACTTCAATCTCTCAGGAGCAAATTGCTTATGAATTATCCCTTTCCATTCAGAAATGGTCATCAACATTACCTTTACCCGAAATTTCTGATACCCACGTTTCTGTAGACGTTATGGGCCTTCTCTTATCCAAGTAGATGATTGCCAATTTGTCCTAGGACAGGATCATAATAACAGCACCAAGTTTCATTTCCCGTCACAGTCCATTTTAAAAAAATCAAAATTATTATCTGGATCAAATCATGACATGCAAATATTTGGTCTTGTTTCTGTTCTGTAGTTAATGCACAAGAAACGAAACAACAAATTCTTATTTATTTTTTTTTTAATCTTCTACGATAATTTTGTGAGCAGTGTCATTACTAATGTTAAGCCCATCAGCTATCGTACGAAGAGAAAGGTTTATTAGCAACTATTAACGAACATTTCTGATGTTCTCATATGCTCGAGACAGTAAAAGGTAACCACTCCTTAAGCTCTTTACAACAACATTCTTGTTTCCATCACGAAATCACCCGTACGAACGAAAAAACATTGGATCGTGCTAATGCTTGATTCACGTACGCTTTACACAACATTTCATGTGTCTCCGCTGCTATTTTTTCTGTGTACAGTAAGTAAACTTTATTGTCATTTTTGGTAAGCTTTCAATTCCAAGACATTAGATATTCGCTTAGCAAATGGTTATTTGCATAGAAAATTCTGTCTGCAAGCAAACGATATTTTGCAAAAAGCAAGTGGAGATATTATAATAATAAATGCTGCCAATTGTCGCCCAGACGGTATGATGGTTAGGGGAGCCTACTACGGTAACGAAGGGTCCGTGTTCGAATCCCGGAGAAAACATGGATGTTTGTGTCTGCGCCGCATGGCGGCACTCTAAATATGCGACGAGCCGAAAGCCCTCTCGCGTGGATTGGTGGGAGAAGGGTGGGAAACCCCCGGATCCCTCCCCCACGTGCTTTCCGTCAAAATGGGGGGGGGGGTGAAAAATAGAAGTCCAACCTCTCTTCGGAGTAGGTTCTGGCAATCATTGTTCCATGTGATAACGGACAAGATAACAATAAATGCTACCAGTTATCATCTGGCATTTTTGCTGCAATTTGTGAAAAAATAAATTACTCTTAAAATTTTATAAATGCATTATGTACATTGACAGAGCTTTATTCCAATTTGCACAGGCAAAAGTGTTCTGCATTGATGGTGAGAAAAGGGAGAGTCATATCAACGAAAATTTACTTTTAAGAAAAAAATTTAAAAACTTAATTGCGAAAAACTTGTAGAGACATTAGATTCTTTTTTGAAGCAGGAGTCATGAAGGATGATCAGTGCCCTCACCGCGACTCGAACCTCGGGCTTCTTGAAAACGAGCCGAGTGTGCTGACCATTACACTACGAGGGCATGCTAAGAAGGCGGGAGAAATACTTTATAAACTCATTGATAAAATTACAATGAAGATACTGTTATTTGTTTCCAAATAAGTTAATGGCTTTATTTAACAGGAATACACAAAAATACATTATTGTGTTCTAACAGTCTCCTTTCTTCAAATAAACCAATACGATTTTTTACCTAAATGTAAGGGTAAAAATCTTTTGCTGTGTCTAATATACCAATGGAAACGTTTTAAAGAAAAAAGCCAGTTTATTTTATACTCTCTGACAAATCAAGAACTTTCTGCTTTCAAATAAAGCAATATAGCTTTTACTGTTTTATAAATCTATTTGTTTTTTGTTAATAAATAATTGAATCTTCTTATACCTGATTTGTTAATTTTGCCAATTCTCTTCTTGCTCACAAATGAATTCGTTTTTGTTCCTTTTCAAATAATCTTTTGCTTTATTTACTGTTAAATTAGCAATACGTCTGTTTTCAATTAAAATATTTCTCAAGACCCAACATTCGTATTTGCATTAAAAATTAACATCATTTATAAACTATTAGCTTTTTTTTATATTTTTTAAATGTTATTTTTTTTAACACGAAGACATGTTAAATGATATTTTATATTGATTAAGTGTATTTTGCTTATGTTTAAATTATTTTCATTATTTTACACATGTTTAAGGCATATTCCATTATTCACCTGTCCTAGAGTTTATTTTAATAATTTCAGATATCTTAGAAAATGCAAGGCTATGATGTACTGGTTCGATACGTTAGCCCAAATCACCGAATATTTTTTCTGATACTAATGAAATTATTTGATAATTTAATTCAGTGATTAACAATGAATTTGAGCATTGAAAGATGATATATTATCTGTCAAATTAATAGAATTTAGTTGGTGTTAGATATTATAATTATACATAACTTTAATTATAACGCTTGTCTAGTCAAATTTAATATTTTTTTTTTGTTTACTTCCAAAAGGCATCAAATCCTGGCCAATTCGAAAATGATATGGAACTTTCCTGGCAGAAAGGTCATACACTGGATTCCATATTTCACAACGTAAGCTGTTTTCCTCTATGTTAATTTAAAATATAACATTTTTTTCAATAAATAGTTTTCAATTAATGGTTTATTAATAAATGGCGATATCTTCTTTCCCATCATATGAGAGCTTGCTTGTAGAAATTTTAAGCACCTGTTTTCTTTTCATTGTTAATAGGATTAACGTATTGTCACTTCTTGATTGCTTAATCCAAATCCTCACTCATGAAAAAGCCCATGAATAATAACGGTCGGACAAGTGATGCATATGCTACTGATCGTAGACTTTAGGCATTATGACTTTCACACATATCCATAATAATTTTAATCAATAACTACTCAGGTTAAAATTCTTGTGTTTCGCGTACAAGTTCCCTTTCCAACGGATTAGATTTAAGTGCTTCATTGCATTTATAGACAAACATTCAAACATTGCATTTATAGACTTCGATGTCTACTCTTTACTTTTAGGAGAAAGCAATTTCTACCTACAATGAGTAGAAGAATATAAATTATAAATTTAAAATGTATTTTAAAAGAATAGTACTATACACGTAAGCCATGCTAAATATTTAAATACATGTAAAAAATATTGTTGTACACTGCGCAAAAAAAAAAAAAAGTCTCCCGTTCTACTGGGCCAGTTGACGAAATTCAACTTACGTTTTTCATGTCTCGAAAGCGCGATATGATGAAGTAAACATGTTTTGAAAACAATGAAAGAAATGTATTAGATTTGTATATAGTATTGTTCTAATATAGGTATTTTGACACAAAATCGGACTTTTTCTGAAATAACAGGCCAATTTTTTTTTCATATTTCTATTCTACGGCTAAAATTATGCGGAACTGCCAAGTTTCGTAAAAACCGCACGAGTAGTTTTTCAAAAACTCGCTCTCAAAATTTTAGCTCCTCAATGTTCATTGAATTCGGTATGTATTTATTAATCTCTCTTTTTTTTTATTAAACTTATTTGATTCTTCCTCTCACATTTCAAAATTTAGGTTCGTTCCAAATAAAATTCGCCCACTTTTTATGATTTATTTTTAAAATTTGTATTTTTAAATCATTTTTATAAATTTTTGGAAAAAAGTTTTGAATTATAACCTAAAAAATTTTTATCATCATCTTAAAGTAGATGTATTTCTAAGCATACATGCAAACAGTTAAAGTTTTTATTCAAAATTTTCGAAGATATAAGTGAATTTATATATTGGCTCGTTTTGAAATTTGGCGTATTTGTTGAAAGCGGTAATAACATCAAATATATTTTAGGCACTATGTTAAAATTATTTGAAAGTAGGAACGATGGGAGTTTTTGGGAGTTTTTTTCCTCTCACGCACAATGTAAAAAGGGAAAGGAAACTAGGTTCCCGCACATTAAGAAGTTCGCCAAGTGAATTATTCTTGGCCCAAATTTTAAAAAAAAATGCGCCAAGATAAATTTTTGAATTTTCGCAGTGTTATATATAAATCTAATATATATATTAAGTCGCGCTTTCGAGACATGAAAAACGCAATTTGAATTTTGTCAATCGGCTCTGTTAAACGGGAGATATAGAAGTGTCTCCTTTTTTTTTTTACGTGCGTGCATGCGTGACACACTATGTGTGTGTGTGTGTGCACATGTTTATATATTTAGCATGCAAGCGACTGATTTCTATAAATATTCGAGTTAATTTCTGTAAACTCGTAAGTCCATGTCCATTTGATTACATCATTGATTTTGAGTACCTTTGTTTTGTATGTGTAATTGTTTTCGCTACATGTGCTTCTATACTGTACAGAGTTGTAGATCCTGTGATTTTGAATCCAACAGTTTTTAAAAATGTAGGAATAACTCAATCAGAACCTAAGATACAAGCTGAAATTCCACTAAGGTGGCTCGGCGATAATTTTTCCCACCAAATAGGCGGCATTTGGCGATTTTTTTTCAGTCTGGCGATTTTTTAGAAATTTTAGGGAAACGTATTTTCGAAGCTCTTGGATTTTTCTGGAACTTCTGGAAATTCGGGAAGTGTAAGAGGCTCTATTTGAGCCGGAGATTTCTTTCATCTCATGACTTTGTCAGCCGGTTTCTTCGCCTTCAGGTGATGGTACAAGTGCACTTTAATAGACCTTAATTGCAACACCTTAATTGGCCCTACGGCATAAACCAAAGATACTGGTTAAAACTTTATACAGTTGTATACCGGCAGTAAAGAAATGATCCGTGATCCGGAGAGTTCATTTAGCTTGGAGTTCGTTAAGAGAGTTAACTCAAAGCTAAATGAGTTAGTTAACTCAAAGCTAAAGAGTTAGTTAAGAAATTCCGATTTAGAGTGAGTGATGTCGGTAATCTGCAGTAGCTCTCATGTGTTAAGAAGAATTTGCCTTATTTATGCATTTTTCTTGAACTATTTATTGCTTTCATTTTTGCTGCGCACTGCTATTTCCCCGAAATAAACTGCCAATTCCCTCTTACTCATTTTGATGCAGCTATTTCATGAACCGGTAGCGTACAACGATTGATGCGATATAATTTTTATTAACCTATATAAGATACGATCACACATATGTAATTTTCTATATATGTTATACATTTTTAATTTTCTCATTTATTGGCCGCTTCTCTCTTACACAATTTCTGAACGAAGCTTCGCAAAAATAATCTTTGAAATCCCTTATTAAATACATTTTGTTTTTAAATACAAATTGCTTTCTTTAACCTACTTAAATATTCAAATTTTGTCCTGTTTTTGTTTACATATTTGTTGACTGATGTGTATCAAAATGACTTTTAAAATTCATTATTAAATATAAACTTATGTATTTGTTTTCTTAAGGCTATACAAATATTCGACTTTTTTCTCTTTCCCCTCTAACATTCGCATTTAATAAAACGCGAGTTGCTTTACAATTATGTTAAACAACAATTACACCTCCCGTATTATAACGAAGGAGAATTATATTCTTAATGATAAACGCTTATATTCAAGTCATAAGTTAAAGATTTTTTTTAAATAATATATTCTGTAAAATATCTGCCTCTACAGGGCCGAGTCGGCATCAACACGGATAGGCCAGAAGAATCTCTAGTAGTGCATGGCAATATCAAAGTCACTGGACATATCTTGCAGCCATCAGATTTGAGAGCCAAATATGATATATGTGAGGTAAGAGTATTTTAATAACCATCTAAGCAATTTGTTTTCTTTCTGTTAAAAAGAGCATCGCATATTGTCGAACTTAGATTTGACTTTTTGTGCATGGATCCTTTTTTGAAATGTGCACAAAAATCACTCTCAATTTAATTATTTGAATCCATCTTTTACTGTATTCCTGTACCAAAAAAAGGACTTATATACTTTTACATGATTTTAATTCAGAACGATTTAGTAAGTAAAACGTTTTAATAGTTTATTTTAATCTAGAATATATTAAATGATATAATTTTAAAGCGCCCCATCTGAAGTAAAGATTGACTTAAGTCTTATGAGTATTTTCCTTAAAGCGAATTCTCAAAATGTGCATTTTTATTGAAATTGCCATTTAAACTCAAATTTTTTAAAGTAAGTTTTACTTTAAATTCACATTTTACAAACTTAAAGTTCAAACTAAAACTTGCATGATTTGCTACACAAAAAATGTACTCTATGCTATTCCAAGGAAATCAATATAATTATTTTTGTTCATTAAAATGTCATTTAAATCTTCTAACCTGATAGAGTTTCGGAAAATAAGTTAATGTTAATAATGAGAAGGAAAATGTGATAAAAGTGGCTTAGTTAGTTATAGGAAAAAAAGTTCACTTTACTTCATTAAGTTTGCTTCATTTATAATCAAGTTAACTAACAGTATGTACTGTGAGTTCCACGTCAAATTCCAAATATGCATTTTTTGCTCCTTTTCATTTTCCTCTTATCCTGAAACAACTCCTTTTAAGGATAATCTTATATCATTCTTTGAATATTTTAATAATGATAACACGCTGATGCTATAAATTATTGTAAAAAAACCTCAGACTTAAGTAAATGATGTTAAATGTTATTCAGTAGATGCTGTCGTCATTTAGGTCTTTCTTATGAAGATCATATACATGTAAATGAATCATAATAACAAACCTACAACTTTTTTTTCTCAGAATCAATAAATTTTGCATATAAAATCCTTATGGGAAGTATTTTATCTTTTCTTGTGCCGAATACTAACTAAAACATAATTTTATAATATGTTTCGAAATCTTTAGTTTGTCCTTCGTTGAAGAATAAACTATTTAACTTTCGTTCTGAAGCCTCAGTGTTGTCAGATAGAAGCTGAATAATTTAAAATTCTAATAAAAAGTAGTAACACAGAAAGCAGTATTCGGAAACTCCTTACAAAACTGTCAGTATTGAAATTTAATATTGTCGTTAATGTTTTAATTATAGGATTTAGATACTGTTCTTAAGAAATCATATGTTCTTAAAATATCGAAATGATGTCTAAAGTCGTACGTAGTACGCAAAAACATTTTAAGACTCATAATAATTTTTCTGTAACTCTTCCTTGAGGCTAATTTCCTACAACTTCTCTCTTTAAGAATTAATTCCGGAACATGACCAATCCAAAAGAATCCAAATTATCTTTGTATTTGAACGTTAGTTCTTAATGGGAGAAAACGCAAACATTATTTGAATGATCTTATGCTGGGTTTCATTCAATATTTAACTACCTGTTGTACCGTGTACTGAAGTTTATTTTGTCCTCTTTAGCTGGATACGAGGGAGCAGTTGAAGAATGTTGCCAATCTCAGGATAGTACGCTACCGATACTTACCAGAATTTGGCGAACATGTAGGTCTCAACCAGCTGACCGATACCGGAGTGATTGCTCAGGAGGTACAGCATGTAATACCTGAAGCAGTCATTGAAACAGGTGACGTCTTGCTAAAAGATGGACAGCTCATAGAAAAACTGCTTGTCGTAAATAAGGTAATTTTTATCTAAGAGTCACCATATTTGTAAAATATAATAATAGGATCATATGAAGTAGGAAAAAGGGTGTCATTCTCATGGACAACAGAAAAAAAGTTGTCATCAGTTTGCAAAAACATTTTTAAAATATAAATCAATTACTTTTACGTTCTTGTAATTTTTTAATTCTTATACATAATTACAAACTTTAATTTAAAGGATTTAATTAGAAAACGTAGATGCTGAAAATAACTTTAATTTTCTCAGACTGACGAAAAACTACGGAAATCGAGTTAAAAATCACCCTAAATCTGCTTACAGAATATATATTTTGTACCATTAAAATTCTTTTCAATATTATACCCATTTAATACCCAATGAGCCTATACTTTTTATAGTATATATTTGTTTTTTCTTTCTAGCTTGTAGCATTTTAAATGTATGGTAATTTCATCAAATTAAAAACCCTATATATATGTGTAAGATTACTGTAAAAATTTAGAATTTAGAACCAAGAGCCTGGAGGAAAATCTCTTCGTCCAAATTGTGTAAATTTTGCTGTTCAAATATATAACAGAGTGATAAGTGAAAGAAATACATTCTTGTTAAAGACATCCTTAATCCCAAATGTGCCTATGATTAAAATCTTCCACGGGCTGTCTGCTGAAATCACTGAATTCAGACTTAAAAGATTTCAAATCTAAGTTCTGTATTCTCGAATTGAATCATCACATTAATATTATATTCAGCCAAAGGACTGCTAAAGAAAGCTGTACAAGGTAATCTTTCATGCTGTTTCTTGATTGCAATATCGATGTTGAAGATCGCTTCCACTCAGCATAGTATTCAGCTGTTCATCGCAGCAGATCCATGTAACCTCAGGGGGTAAACATAAAAAATATTTTGATCAAACAACTGCGTACACTTGACTTCAGAAACAAACTCAGAAATGGAACAATCTGGACACCAACAATCGAGTTGAGGAAACTCCTGTTTCTCTATACCTTGTCGTAACACTGATGCCTGGTTCTTTTGCGTTATCGCGTGGAATGAAAAACAGTGCCTCTACTTTCGCGTTAAGCCCACATCAACTTGAAGTGAACAGTCTAGATCTAAAAAATGATGTATTTATGTAAACTGATGCTATGAGTTTGAATAGCATTTACATGACGCGATTCTTTAATAAATACTTCTTTTATGTACCAGCATTATCCCAAAAATATGCTTACGAGCTAAAGGATGTCGCAGAAAAATCTGTGGATACATATCTCCGACAAGATTCTGCTTGATTCCCTAAATCAGCGTAAAGGCGAGTTTACATTTCTCCGAGTGACTTTCGGCAAGACCCTCATAATGGCGTCTCGAACCGAGTGAGCGGATGTGTAAACTGATAGACTGTTTACGTCAACGAGAGCCAGACTGATAACTCGCCTCCATTTGTTTGCGAAATGGATACCAACATGGCAGTTGCAGTGCTTGAAGTTTGCGAAGCACTTTCCAGTGAATTAATTTCTGTTCTGGGAGGGCGAGAAAAAGAAAAGGAACTCAATGCATGATTGAGCAGCTTGCCGTGATGAAGGCAGCCTTAAATCAGCTTTTAAATGAACTTCAGGGCGACGATATAAAAAATTACAAAAACATCATCAGAAAGGGTGAAGGATAATTTGAAACATTATTGGAAACGGTCACTCTACTTAGTCAGAAAAAAAAATTACTATCTTTCGACATGCTCTGCCAGCAAAATTAAAACGTAGATAGCGCTTCGGTTGCTAAGAGCGAGTGACTCCTACAGTTCTCTGCAATCTTTATTTCGAGTGTCAAAATGCACAATCAGCGTATTTATTCCAGAAGTGTTTGACGTCATTTTCTGTGTATGAGGTTCAGCGAAAATTATTAATCTTTGGCTTGAACTCTCCAACTCCAACATCCTCAAATTTTAACTTGTGACTAGTATCCTCATACGCCTTCTGTCGCGATTTTTATCTTAATACTTCCGACTGATGGTTTGTAAATAAAATCTAATTTGTTGATCAAAGAAAAAGGAAAGTCTATAAACAAAATTTCAAAATTTTAGATTGCATCTTATTACGTGTAACTGGCCATGAGTAAAAACTGGCTTTTCGAAATTTATCAAATGTTTGCCCTTTCATTTATTCTTTAAAAGGAAAATTGTATTTTATTGGTTAGTTGAATAGCATATAATTTAATTGTTTTTTATTAGAGAAAATTCAGAAATAAATATGTTTAAAATAAATATTTTGAATCCAATACCCTAATTTAATTTTCTTCTATGCTTTTTCTACAATATCGAAAACCTAAATTCATTCTGATGAGTAGTAGTCTCGAAAGTACTAGAAGGCAATACGAGGGTCGAATTATCGTTACAGCTAACATAGTAGTGAATTAAATTTTTTCAATTTCAGTACATATTACGGAGATACAGGGACCGGACCAAAATGTCGCCGAATTTGACGACTTTTGGCTTTTTCTCACCAAACTACCGAGAGGCCATTTACCCAATGTTAAATGCACTTGCCCCTGTATTCTCACTTTTCTGACATAGCTTCTGTCTTTAGATGTTTCGTGTTACATTACACAGAAAAAATACGACAATTTCACATATTATAATGTTCCTTACTATCTGGACTATGTTGAACGTAGAGGAACCTAGTGAACTGTGGAGCGACTTATCACTAGGTTCACGTGTATAACGACAAAGTCTAGAGAAGGGTTAAAACACCCTTTATTCAAGCAAAGAAATATTCACGGACGGCCCCTTCTCGGGCGTACAGAGAAGCTCCCATTCGCACTTCGAATCAAGATAAGAAAAATAAGAAACTAATCTAATACTAAACTAAACTGAGCCGAAGCTAGACACAATTACCTAACTTAGTTGGTCCTTAATTTAACTTAGCCGATGACTATCAACAGGCACGTACAATACGACCGAGGGTAGTAGGTTTAACAGCGAAGTAGCCTGACTGCAAACACGCGCCACTAAGGAATTCTAAGCTCCTCTATTGGAGTAAGCTGAACCTTTCTTAAATACTGTTACGGATTTCACATTTATTTGGCTATTTATTTAGAACTAGCCGCTACGCGGTCAGCCTTCGTCTGGCTTTTAAGTGTACCGGAAAAATGCCTAAAGAGAACACCAAACATTAAATTTGAAAACTGCACAGAATTTTACTCTGCAGAACAATTTTATCGAAAAAGAAACAAACAACAACGGAAAGAAAATTCAGTTAAAAATGCATTACATATAAAAAACATACAATGAAATAAGCAACATCCCTTAATACAAATATTAATTATCCTAATAAATAAATTAGCCAACTTCCTGCTGCCTTCTCTAGACAAACGTCCAATATCCAAGAGAAGCATTAAATTTAAAAACTGCACAGAATTATCGCCCTCATTTTTCCGGGTGGCAATAGTGCTGATATCAGCAATAATGGCTGCGTGCCATTGTTGTTCATATAATGAGAGAAAATCATCAATTTGATACTATTTCATTAAAAAAAA
>KK113738.1:286136-306852 GCA_000611955.2 Stegodyphus mimosarum
AAAGAAGTCGAAAGGATTAAAGTTCAACGTGTCCAAAAATCAAAGGAAAATAAACAGCACATTTTTTAAAATAAGTTTTTTTTAAAAAAATTCCGCCAAAAAGGTGTTAAGCTCACCTTCCTAAATAAATTCGTATTTAATCGATTTATTGAAATACGAAATTTATTTTAAGTTCGTAAAATAGCTAAGTGTCTACGCTTCACGACGATGTAAAAATGAAGTGTATAGAGTGAAATCTCGCTTTCCTGTAGCCCATTATGTCTCAAAATGACGCGATTTGGTCACAAAACATAAAATAAAAAACATTCTAATTCGAATTTCGAAAAAATCGCTTCGAGGTGCACTGGCTCTTGTGTAGATACACCTATGTACCAAATTTCGTGGCACTGGGTCTATTAGCTTACTCGCAACACGAACGAAAGACACACACACACACACAGACTCTTTGTTTTATTATATGCAGAGATTGTAATTAAAATTGCTTTATATTTCCCTTGCAACGCAGACGATTTTTGAAGAGAGAGCTACGTCGAAAAAAAAATAAAAATAAAAGAGCGCTTGCATTTAATGTTTAATAAATAAATATCTCGTAATTACTGTTGCCATCCAGAAAAATCGAGATTGTTCTAGTGCTAATTAAAAAGCTTATAAAAGCCGAATTGAAACACCTCATCTCAGTAGTGGTTGTAGTTGTAGCTGTTTAAAGCGAACTGCTGTTTGTTTACTTTATGCTGTAGCGATTTCGCTGTGAGATAGAATTATTTTATCTGTTTTGAATTGAGTTTCGCTAAACGTTTGAGATATTGTGACAATGTGCGAATATCTCTGAAGAAATATTTCAGCATTTTGATTTATTTCTTGTGAAAAGAATAAATTTTTGTTAACTTTTTAACGACTTGTGCATTCAATCCATAACGAACCCGTACGCACGCAACAATATTACTTCTACCTTATTTACATTCAACGTGACTCTAAAAACTCATTCTGGTAGGGAGTGGTAAGTGGAAAACAAGAATTGAAAAGAAAGGGTTCCAAAGTTAAAGGTAACTTTTTTAAAATTAAAATACACCTTACAATATAATTCCACTAAATCAGCTATCTGTGTGCAAAATTCGTAACAATATTACGTCAGAAAAATGCAGAAAGGCTGAATTAATTTTCATTCGTCAAAACTGAAAGAATACTGCACTTCTGAATTATATTGCAAGCTCAATTAAACTTCTTTAAGGCAAATTATATATTGAGAAATATTTTCACTTTTTTTTTGTTGTTAAAGTTATTATCTCTTCTAAATTTGAAATATCTTACTGATGTATTTTTTGCCTTCAAGGAGCGTATATTTATGGAAAATGTCGGAGCTGTAAAAGAACTGTGTAAAGTTACGGACAATCTTGAAAACAGGATTGACGAACTAGAAAGAATTAATCGAAAATTGAGCAGCATGAAAAGGAAAGACAGCCTCAAATCTACAGCTACAGATCTCAGGTAAATATCAGTTTCGAGTATTCGGAATGTTACAGTATATTATAAATTAAGCAAATAGCATAAATATTTACAAATATTTCATTTATGTTTTCTTGAGATTATGTCCTCAATTGCGATTCCTGAATATTGTGTCATAGTACATATATATACAATTAAAATACATCTCTTCGTTTCACTTTTCAAACTGTTGCCACCAAATATTGCAACTCTGTATTATATTTAAAGAAATTAAACAATGCCGAATCTGCATAAATGTATGCCTATTTCCCCAAATGTGATAAAACAATCGTACCTAGAGCCACCCAATTTTGAATAACATACGTTTCCACCCGAATATGCGCATCTGGAAGCCCAAATTTGGTATTTGGAATTTGTTTTATGATCTAATTCATATTTTGTAACACTTTAACGAGTTTTTGATGAGCAAACTTAAACGATTTAAAAGTGAGCAATGGCAACACTCTACGGGAAAAAAAAACCTTTTTATCTCCAGCGCGCGGAACTGTGTCTCGGAAATTCTAAAGATAGACTCATTTTAAAATTATTTTGCGATATTGCTGTTGAACTGAATTTTATGGTTGAAATGCGAAGAACATGATATTGAATAAATAAAGGTAGCAGGCAAAACGTTAAAAAAAGCTTCTTTGTACGTAATTTAAAATCTGAAACCTCTCGGATTTTTTTTTTTATAATTTTCTTTTATTTATTTTTTTCACTAGGGTATGATATGGAAGTATACCTAATGTATCATGATGCAATTAACTTGTGAGCTTTGAGATCTGCATTTAGATCTGCAAGAAATATAGGAAGAACTTTTTCTCGCAGAATAGTAGTTCTCAGGTTTTAATGTAATTACCTGTTTTTTTTGTTGTTGTTGTTGTTGTTTTTAACTTAATTTTATTATCTGAATTATTTTTATTAAACGAATGGGCTATGAATCTAGAAAAGACATTTTTCATTGAATCACTATAAACGGCGTATCACTTTTCAAAGTGTTGTCACCAAATATTATAGATATTTAAAGAAATTAAATAATGAAGAATGTGCATGATTGTATGTGTTTCACATTTTTTAAAACTTTAAGGAATTTTTTATTAGCAAACTCATTGATTTCAAAGCGAACAGTGGCAATACGGAAAAAAAACATTTTTATCTTCAGACTGTATTTAAATATTTTGTGAATCTGCTGTTGAACTGAATTTTATGTTGCCTAAGCGCCAAGAATTTGAGGAATGATATTTAATAAATAATACACGAAACGTTAATAGTAAAAAGATAAGAAAAAGTTTTGTAAACAGAACAGAAAAGCTGAACTGAATATTTGTAAGAAAACTGAACATTGATATGATGAACTCAGTTAAGACAGAAAGGAAAAAATAGACAAATGGTATGCCAACTTTTAGCGCTGCATTCGGAATTTTAAGTATATATTGCTATGCTGCTCAAAATCTTTGTAATTTTTTTGTTGAATTGTATATGGGTAAGTGCGAAGAAAATTATGCTTAATAATAAAGTTGAAAAGACAAAGAAAGTGTGCTAGTAGGGGTGAGTGTAACAGCAGACTGGTAGACTGCATGCTCAGCGAGAGCTTAAAATACCTTAACCCTACTCTATGGACGACCGTTAAAATCTGAAATATCATTTTTTTATTTATTTATTTTGGTCATTATAAGTAATTTTTCATGGGTTGATTTCAACTAAATACTAATTTTTAAATGTTTCTAATCACTGTAAAAGCTTTGTCTTTAACTAAATGATGGCAACATCATAATTTTTTTTAAAAATTTTTATGCAGTCAACTTTCGATATAAGAACACAGAAAGAAAATCTGAATTTATTTCTTCTAACCAAAATCTTTTAATAACCGAAATTGACTCAAACGGGTTAAAGTTTTAAGATTATACTACAGTGATCATTAGTGAAAGGCTACATATTTGGAACATTTCATTAGTATGTGCGTCTCTGTTATATGCCATTTACAAGCATTTAACACTTCTAAAATATTTTTTTCTTTCATTTCTTAAACAGTTAATGTACAATTTTTCTTTCTGAACACCCCTTTAAAATCTTCTTTTGTTGTATTCATATTGTGAGATTAATAGAAATTTGGTTACGTGATTGTAATGTTTAAAAATTGAGAAGCATTAAGTGACAGTTCAGAAGGAAACTACAGCTTTAGAGATTTGCCTAATTTGCATTTTTTTCCTCACAGTCGCATAAGCAGCGTGACATCAAGAGGAAAGCATCGCTGCCATCACACGTGTTCGAAACACTTGTCTAAAAGTCATATGGACTCATGTTCCAGTCATTTTATTCAATCCACAATCATCCTTCTCGTCATCATTATGGCCTGCTGGTAAGGAAATGATTCTAGACGTCATTTTAATAATTTTTAATGTAATTCAAAAACTCCTATTTTTACTGTGTATTTACCCATCAATAGAACATGTTACAAAACTGTACAAAAATGTCAGAAAACTAAAGAAAAAAATTAATTGTAAAACATTTATTAAGTATAAGAGCATTTACACTGGTTGATCCAATAAAAGCCTTGAAAGAGCAATATATTAACATCAAAAAGGCATTAGACAAATAATCTATGGCACTTAAAGCAGTAGAAGCGGCTACAGTATTTATTAAACTGGATTAATTCGAATTTGTTTCATTTACATGTGTTTTAGAAAAGTTACAGTCCTGTCATTATATGATAGCATAACTTACTAAAAATATTCGCAACAAGTTTGTAAATGAAGTTGGATATAATTATTCAAATTTAATGTAAATACATAACCCTCCATAAAAAATTACCACATGAATGAGATGAAGCTTCTAGAATGAGCATATTTTTAATCGTGTTTGTTAGAATAATCATTGAATTTTATAAGGTAATACTTATAGTGTATTGAAATGTATGTAATTATGGTGAAAAAGCCTTAATGGTATCATACAACTTATACTGAATTGAATTATTGAATACTGAAAAGTAAACTACTTCTATCTGCGTAAGAGGAAGAAGACTCTAGTGGAAAATTTTCTAAGGGAAACTGATTTATGTTCACATTACCTATTAGGGAAACCACAAAAACCTACACGCAGCCATGTTGTTCATACGGATTCAAATTCGGATCGAAATACAATTGTTTTACGATCTTATCCAGTTGACCACTGATGGGCCTAAGACTTTACATTTTAGGGAATTCATAGAAAGATTTAAATGCTGATGAATTGAAAATGTCAGTGTAATATTTGATATACTTAATAAAGTTGAGGATAGAGTAACTGCCTCTTAAAAACTGAATTTTATAATAAAAAAATGTGTCTACTTTTCTTAATATGGGAGTTGGAAGGGTAAAATCTTCAAAAAATGGTGATTTGTGATTTTTGCATTTTCAAATACTCTGCACTTTTACCTTTCTAAAAATACCATTCTTTAATCTCTATGAAAACTAGAACTGTAAAAAATCTAGTTTTAATTTATCATCAAATCGAGATTTAAAGGGACGAAAATGTAAACATTGCGCTTGTTTTTATTTTACTGCTCAAAGTATGACGTCATTTAAAACGTTTCCTCTGCACTTGGCGATAAGCCTCAAGGTTATTTTCCTTGCTGATAAGAAATCTCACTGTATCCGAAACTGTTCGCAAAATTTCAGCTTGTTTACTTGTAGCACGCGGTTATTCAAATGCTGTAAGGACGCGATTGATTTTGAAAGATTTCTTGTTTTCTCTTGCTTTTTATTATATAGTATTAACGTTTTTATTCTTTTAACATTAAGCTAAGTTAGCGCAGTTATTTGCTTTGTTTAACTAGTTTTAGCCATGCCGAGATCAAGTACTAAAGTCTTCAAAAAGCGTAAAGGAATGTATCGCAAGGGCAGAGGTAAACAAAGCAGTGAAAGTGAAACAGCTCCTGCAGGAAATTCTGTTGGTCATTCAGATGACATTATTTTATCAGCCAGCGATAAGAAATTGGATAATTTGGATGTCTCATATTCAAATGAAGCATATTCTGGGTGTAAAAATGTGATTATGGATATTAATATTTTAGCTTCTGTGTTTTTTGAAGCTGTGAAATGTTCAAACTGTGAAAACTCAGGCCTTAGATTGTGGCAAAGAGAAAGTAACTATGGTGAGGCTGTTCAGTTTCATTTAGAATGTGCTTTTTGTAAATATGAGTATACATTTTTTTCTTCAAAACTGTGTGACAATATTTCTAACACTTATGAAGTCAATTGTAGGTTGGTGTATGCTATGCGTTGCATAGGCAAAGGTGCGGAAGCCGCAAGAATGTTTTGTGGTATTATGAATCTTCCATCGCCACCTTCAAAATTTTCTAAATACAACAGGCTCCTACTTCCGGCAGTAAGAGAAACCTGTGAAGAGAGTATGAAAGACGCTGTGGTAGAAGCAGTTGAGGAAAATGAAGGCGATAATGATATTGCTGTTGCTGTTGACGGCACGTGGCAGAAGAGAGGATTTTCATCTAAGAATGGTGTTGTGACGATAACTAGTGTAGATACTGGTAAAGTTCTTGATGTCGAGATATTTTCGAAACATTGCATGTGTCGAAACAAAAATAGCCACCTTCCGAACTGCAGGAGAAACTTCGATGGTTATAGTGGGAGAATGGAGGTAGACGGAGCTCTCTCTATTTTTTCCCGCTCCATATCAAAATACAATGTGCGATACATACAGTATTTGGGTGATGGGGATTCGAAAGGTTTCGATTCCATAGTCGAAAATAACGTGTATGGTGACCAATGCGCTGTGACCAAATTAGAATGTATTGGTCATGTCATGAAACGCATGGGTTCGCGTCTTCGACGACTGAAGACGAAGATGAGAGGGCAAAAGCTTTCAGATGGAAAGCCGTTGTGTGGCAAAAACAGGTTGACTGAAGCTGAAATTGACCGTTTACAGACTTACTATGGTCTAGCTATTAGAAGAAATTTAACTAGTGTTCAGGATATGCGACAAGCAATTTGGGCAATTTTTCTTCATAAACTATCAACAGACGATAACCCTCAGCATGGATTTTGCCCTTCAGGTGAAGATACATGGTGTCAGTTTAAAAAGGCAGAATTGCTTGGACAGTCATATAAGCATAAAAACAAACTGCCGGTTGCTGTTGTTGAAGCCATGCGACCAATTTTCAGGGATTTGTCTAATCCAGACCTACTGAAAAAATGCTTGCATGGCAATACGCAAAATCCTAATGAAAGTGTAAATAATGTGATCTGGTCCCGTGTTCCAAAGAAAACATTTGTCCATATAGAAGTTCTTTCTTTGGGCACTTATGATGCCATATTATCGTTTAATCATGGAAATGTCACAAAACTGCAAATTTTAAAAAAACTAAATATAGAACCTGGAGACAACACAATAAACGCCATGAAACGCCTCGATCAAGAGCGACTGTTAAGAGCTAGATACTCTAATTTACAAAAAACAAAACAGGTTAGAAAGGAAAAAAGACTTAAAAGGAAGAGAGAAGATGATAACATAAAAAAAAATGTTGATAACCTTGAGTATGGTGCAGGAATGTTTTAATAAATGAGTATTTTTACGTAAAAATGCGTTTTTCTCCAAATGTGATTTTTTTACACTCTATGTACCTTTTCTCAGGAACTACTGTTCACAGGTATGTAAATTTTTTATGGCTTATTTATTATGTTTCCTAATGTTTACTGAAATGAGCTTTTTGTGATAAACTAAGAAAATAAAATTTTAGAAATTTTTTTTCGTGAAAAAAGTCATAAATTTTACTATGCATAGTACAATTATCTATGAATTATTCTAAAACTCAAAATTTTCCAAAAATCTCATTTCAGTATAATCTGATAGGTTTACTTTAATTACACAAAAAATTTCAAATATGTATCTATAATAGATTTTAAGAAAAGGTACATCGAAAATGGCCAATTTAACATTGTCGGTATAGGGGGTTCCGATACCCCTTAATATCGGAATATTTTTAACTCAAAAGGGACCATAGCTCAGAAGGGCTATTAGCCTCGAAACGGCCTTTTGTTGCGTTTAAGTATAAACGGCGAATCACTTTTTAAATTGTTGCCATCAAATGTTATTGTCCTGTGTTATTTTTAAAGAAATTAAATAAGGAATAACCTACATGAATGTATATGTGTTTCTCTCATTGTGAAAGGACTGTGCGTAGAGCCATTAAGTTCTGGGTAACGTAATCCTCCATCCGAGTATGAGCACCTGGACGCCCGAATTTTGAATTTCGAATTTTTTTTATTACCTATTTCATTTTTTTTGTAAAACATTTAACGAATTTTCGATTAATAAACTCAACGATTTCAAAGCGAGCAATGGCAACACTTTCTTTCTTTTTACCGACAACGAGGCAGCTGATCCATTGAGACACTTAGTATGTCGGCTAGGTAGCTCGCTGACTTAACATACTTTGGTGCATATTGTTCTCAAAATGAGTGCTGGGGGAGGTGCAAACAAATGCTGGGCGAGTCAATGGTACAGTGAGGAAGAAGGGTGCAATACGGGTGAGGAGAAATATTTCAGTTCGTCATTTACAGAGTTATAGATAGATGGTTACAACTTAAGTGCTGTCAATAAGCATCCATAACCTGAACGATAAATTGATACTGTGGGTAGCTAAAATACAGGTACAGGTATAACTGAGTTATAATAAGCTAAATAGTGCATTATTTATGAATATGAACGATTAACAGAGTGACTGATAAAAAAGTAAAAATAATACATTAAATAAGGCAAAATACGTAATTGAAGCTTCACAATTCAAGGAAATAAGTATAAACAAAAAATAACAAAGAACCTAACGTAAAAAAAAAAATTAACTAGAAATACAGAATATACGGAGCCATGCTGGCCTCGAGGATGGCAGCCGAAAATTACTCCAGCCAGCCCGAGATATTATTTGAGATATTAATGCAATCGCATATGCTTTACAAAGCATGGCGATGTTTCGAAATAACTTAGGACCATGCATGGATATGGTCCGCTGCTGGCTGTCTAAGATGATGTTCTGCAGTCTCTCTGCAAACGAACGCATAGTGGTCCGGATCTCCTGCTATCCCGCATGAGCACTGGTCGTTTTCTTGTCGTCTGAAGCAATGCAGGTAAGTTTTGAAGGAATCATGCCCTATTAGAAACTGGTTCAAGTGAGGCAAGCCGCTTCCTAGAAGTCGAAAAGTCTCTAGACTAGTCTCTGTCTCCCCCAGATGTTGCCAATGCTTCAATAAACCTCTCCCGAGCTCGGCTTTTAAGAACGAGCTCGGGCGAGGCACATCAAGTGCGCGAACGTAGGAGTTAGTTGCTCTCTTTTGGCTGTTGCATCTGCAATTTCATTACCCAGTATTCGGGTGTCGGGTAGGTACCCACTGAAGTTTGGGCCTATAGAAGTTTGGTGTATTTATTAAGAGTTTTTGTACGGCCCCGACGAGTGGATTTTTGCGGCATGTGCCTTGGATTGTCTGAAGGCTGGAGGCCAAGTCTGTATAAATACTGAAATAATTATTTTCCAGAGCATAGACAAGTGCAGCTTTTAAGGCAATCAGTTCAGCCTGAAAAACTGAGTTGTGCTGCCTGAGCTTTCTTTCCAAGGTCTTTAAGATCTAATTTCCATGGGGAATACAGTACTCGCTACCGGTGCCTTTGGACCCATCGTGTAGATTGGAGTAGCTTTGAAACACGCCGGTGACTTACAGTTAATCGAAATACTGAATTCTGCCGGGTAACAAGGTGGCTCGGGGATGCTTTACTCATAGTCCGTATATACATAAGCCCTGTCCCACAAACTTGTTGTCTCTTTGAGTTGGAGCATGCGCACTATTGCACTCTCGCGCTAAGTTAAGAGATGCAGAGGAGCAGTTCTGAAATCCTTTTAGTGCATTAATTGTCGAGGTTTTGTATCCTCGGGAAGTGCTTAGTTATGATCTTTGTTCTGAGCGTGGCAAATTTTCCATTTTATTAGTGACAGTTATACCTCACATGGAGGCCCCATACAGTGCAATACGCTCAGCAGCTACTGAGTACCACGTCTTAAGCATCTTCGAAGAAACTCTCCATGTTGGTGCTGCTGTCCTAAGCATGGAATGAATTATTCTGTGAAGTCGTCCTTTGACCTCCTTTAAATGTGGCATCCAAGTAAGTGTGTCGTCAATTATAACCTCAAGGTTTCTCAAGTTTCTTTGATACAGGGGGTTCTTCGATGGCGCGTAACTGGACAAATAAGCATACCTTGGGTTTTTAAACTGACAATAATTAACTTATGGTCATTAAAAAAACATTTTTATCGCCAGCGTGCGAGACTGTCTATCGGAAATTCTAAAGATAGGCTGTTTTTAAGTATTTTTAGCCCAAAGGAATATAAGCCCAATGCTCTCGAAACGTGTATGTGTATGTAAATAACAAAAACGCCTCTTTGAGGGTAATATAAAATCTGACAGTTTTTAGATTTTTTTTTAAATTTTACTTTCAGTATTGCCAATGAGCAATGCCAAAAATGCGCGTTAATCTTCTACACCAAACTAGAATATTTAGCGAGAACTATTTCAGTACAAAAGTTTAATGTCCTGGCAATATTGCACACAGAAAAAAAATGATATTCTACAAACTCTTAGTTATAGGATTATTATTAATAAGCAAACAGATTTGAAAATTCAGCAAAGAATTCCAACTTTAATACATGCTTAGAGGCAAAAAGCAGTAGATGTGGCCTTAATAAGCACCATACCTAATATGACATTTCGCAGGTTTAATTCATAAGGGCAATAAAAGAACTATTTAGTTTTTCTTAATTTTTATTCTATTTTCCTGAATTAATTTCAAGAGTAAAATCGCTTTTCTTATCTTGCTTCCTTACAGATATTTCTAAATATTCACCGAAGTTAGGGAAAATTTAGACTTTTATTATGTTTTAATTTCAATAAATGAAGTTTAGTACATTTCAAGTCTTCAGAACAGTGATCTGAGTCCTATATTTTTAGCAGAAACAAGATTCTTCTTAGCAAATGCACCGGTTTAATTCTTATAAATGTCTTAAAAAGGCATAGAGGTTTCTTGTGGGAAAATACAAATAAAAAAGTACGTTCATATTACAACGAGTGTAAAAACTGTTTGATAACTGAAAGCAAATCTTAATAATAAGAGTGTAACGGAAATTTTATAGATGATTCAAAGAGTTCATTTTTAGCATTTGAAATGGTGTGCATTAATTCCTCGATTACAGTTTGAAATATTCAAATTCACTCTTTTTTCTTCCGAATTGTTTAATGTGGTATTTCTCCTCCTTTGTAATATTATAATACAAAGTGATCTAAAACCTTTACACATTTAGAAAAATAATTGCAAAGAAATAGAAACACAAAGTTTATAAATATTGCTACTGTGATTTAAAAAATACTTTTTTCATCGAATCAACTAAATTTCGGTGTGGGTCTGTTTCTGATCGAACGTGTAACCGACGCTGAATTTCAGCCTTATGATCTCTAAAATTGATTGCGGAACAGTCTCAATTTCTTGAAAATTCATGTTTTAATTTATACAGTGTCTTCCGCCGCACACTTAGTTTTTGTTATGCCTCTTCAATCAGAGTAATATCTGTAAAATGAAATGGCCGTTATATTGGGCCTTCTCATCCAGTCTCTGCATTTAAGAAATATATTTCATTGATACAGGCTGTGGCATTACTTTACTTCAATAAGCGGATGCCACATTTTGCTGTGAAATGACATCCGCATGTTATTAAAAAAAATCTGAAGGACAGCAAAAATTTTCATCACATTCAAATAAACATTTATGTGACAAGAAATTCACTAAAGGAAGTCAAATGATCGTTATCAATTTACCTTTTAAAGGGAAAAGAATTAATTACTGTAGTAACATCTGTAAACTTTATGTTCTTGTTGTTTACGCTTTTCTCAGAATTAATTTGTAGAGACATTAGGTTATTTCGAAGCAGGAGACATGAAAAATGAGCAACGCCTTCTCCGGGAATCGAACTACGGATCTCTCGGTTACGCGTCGAGCGTGCTGACCACTACACCACGAAGGCATGCGAAGAAGGAGAGAGAAATACCATACATACTCCCCCTTTTAAAGGGCGACTGGGGTTTTGAGATTCCAATCGCCAAATCTCGGTAGTGGAGAATCATCATCCACCACATTTTTAGTTCGGGCGCCACTGTTGAGACATTAGATACATTAGAAGCAGGAGATGTGAGCAACGCCTTCGCCGGCAATCGAACCACAGACCTCTCGGCTGTGCGTCGAGCGTGCTGCCCACTCCACCACGATGGCATGCGAAGAAGGTGGAAGAAATACCTTATAATTTTTTTTAATTAAATAAGCCACAAATTTATTGATTAACCTATACTTTTAGAAATTGAAAATTCTTAAACTGTTATTTAAATGTGAATGTATGAATTTTTCATTGTGTCATTTTCTATAATTGTGTTTCTTTCAGCCTCATGGCACTGGCAACGCTTTATATTATGGAGTGGCAAAGTAGACAAAACTCACCATTCTTAGCACCTCTGGTGATACAAGTAAAAAGGTAAATTACTTTTAAGACCTCATATCTTATTTTCTTTCTCGTCTTCTCAGGTATTTAATTCCAAAAACACGTTTTCTCAGTTGTGAGAAGAGTGTTATTCATTTTTTTGCGCTAGCGATTTAAATTTTTAGTATATTTTTAAATGGCAGTTTAAAATATTTAATACTTTGATCATGTAGCAGACGGCAAACATTTATAATTCACATGTACTAGAAATATTATCAAAATTGTAAACTGTACAAAATGTTTTCCTCTAATACTGTCTGTATTCTGTTAGTTATACATATTATAAATACAGATATTAATATAAAAACGATTTAAATCTACAGTAATTACCTAAGCAATGAAGAGCAAGTTTGGATATGGGCAGGTAAAGGTTAAGCAAAACTAGCACCAGTGTATTCTTATGTGTTAGGCATGACCCAGCCTTGCTAACTGTTAAGCGTCTGCCCCTATTTTGAGGCAGAACAGCCCGGAGGGTGGAGGTCCGAGGGCCTCCCACTCCTCTTTCCCACTATCAACTATTTGACAGAACCTTCGGTTCGCTGTGCATTCTGAGTGCTCCCTTGACGCACAGAGTCTTTTTTTTTAATTATTATTTTCTGTCAAATTTTAATTTCTTTTTTCTCATAGTCCATAATTTAGGAAATTTGATTTAAATCCTTCTTTCATATTAATACATTTCACATACACACACACACACACACACACACATATGTATATATATGATGATACAGCAAGTCACAGAAGTAATGAATATTGTAGGGAATATAGATATTGTAGATCCATCACTGTAAGGAAATCACTTAGCCATAATGATGCAGTAGAAATATTGATGGCTTAAATACGTATAATGTTGAGTCCGTAATGAACAGCATACTTGGCAGTCGAGGAGGATTAAATATTCATCATTATATCAGTGGCATTTGCAGCCACAATTTACTTGGCACTCTAATCATGCCCATACAAGAACATTTACATTTTTTATACTATTGCGATGGGAAGACAGCGGAGTATACTAAGGTCTTAACGGGAAGAGAGATAGAAAATAGGAGAGCGCAGTTATCCAGAATGGAGACTCAGCAACCTCATATGCGTTACGGTGTAAGGTTTTAGTTTAAACTAAAAAAGTTTTATTTTAATTTCCCTTTTTCTATCTGTTCTTATTTCAACTTCCCGTTAGAATAAGCGCGCGTTTCAGCTATGCTTTATGCTAATTTGAAGTGGAGCCAAGTTATATTTAAACGAACCTCTCAGTGTGAGAGAGCTTTTAGTCTCAGACCACTGATCATTCTATTCGACGTTCTCCTGACTAGCTAGCAGTTAAATTCTAAGCCATAGCGCTTTACGTGATTGCTTATTGAAATAAATCCAAGTGCGTCAGTATTAGTAAATCTTGCTACGCACCATTTAGTTAGAGGCCAACCTCGCGTTATAGCTCTGCGAGCAACAACTACATAGTTTCTATTTAGCTTTAGTTTAATTAAATTATCTGATTGTTCAGTTTAGACCCAAGTGCGGTCATTATTTTCTGTATCCCTCCCGAGTTGGGAAGTGGCTGTATATAACTGTGGTTTAATAAAAGAGGATTTTAAATCCTTCTCAAGTGCATTCTTCTACCACTCAACCACAGTTTTCTACCACAGAACATAGCTGCATTCAGATCCCTGTTCAAGATCAGGACTTGACAAGTTTGCACGAATATGTTCGCCAAGAATATGCACTGAACACACAGCCCTGACAACGGAAGCCACGTGACATAATCTAGAAAGGAAGCAGTTCAGAAAAAAGGCATTACTATTTTTAGAATAGACAGGGGGAATTAAGAGGCTAATGCTATTTTAAATTATAATTTCGATTGACATATTTTTACTTTACATATATATACATGTATATATTATTTGCGGCAGGAAAGGAATGCTTTTAATAGATTATTTTCGTTTTCAGTTGTTTCTGAATAATTGTTTCTGAAATATATCGAGAGAAATAAAGGAAATAAGTTATAATCCAAAAAAAAAATGAACAAGTAATTTTACATCATTTCTTTTGCTAAGCCGAGGAAATATGCTCAAAAATTAAGGGTAATCATTTGTAATATTTTGATAATACTTGAATTATAAGTGTGATGGGATCACAGAAAAGTATTGCTCTTTAGAATGAGATTCACTCTAAAATTACCTAATACAAAATGAGGCAGAAAAGAAGGACATTTTTTAATGATAAAATTATTAATTTTTTTATAAGAAATGTTTTGATAGATTTGAATTCTTATTAAAATAGTATTTAATAAAATCAAGTTTGAATTTTATTAAATACTATTCCAAACTTGATTCTTAATATTATCATAATACTAATAATAATGCATAAATCATAAAAACTTATACTTTCACAAATAAAAAATTCCTTTAACTAATTTCATAGGAATGCAAACATGTTAAGAGAATTCTATAATATTGTTTTAAACCTAGCGTGAATAATTGCAGTATCAAATTTTAAGATTTTAATGAGATTCTTTTATGTTTGTGTGTAATAAGGAGACACTTTGTACTATTTCTAATTCAGGTTTCATTTTTAGTTCCCCTTTCACGAATTCCACAAGTCCCTTACCAGAGAAGTATACCATATTTTCTACTTTATTTCCAACCGCTGCTCACCATCGATCATCTTCTTTAGAATCTAGTAAATCAACAACAAGCACATTGCCTGGTAAGCAACTGAATTATTTTACGTAATTTTTATGGCTTCATAACTAATCTTAATTTTATAGACAAAAGAGGTTTTACAGAAATGAAAATAATTTTTTCATTCAGTGTAAAAAAATTACTTTCAAATTTTTCAGTAAAATCTGTTAAATTTAGGGAAAAAATTGTTTAGCTTTATTTGTATATACATATGAATTACATCACCAGTTAATTACAGTATCAAGTAAAATGGATCCTACGCCGTGGGAATCTCCTCCACAACATCCTGTGACAAATCCAGAAGATTTTAACAATCCTTATCCGGGAGAAATAGATTGTTTACCAGAAGAATGTCCTATTTTCTGTTGCGATCTCTATCCGGATATTCCTCATGATGAAGATTTCTTGTCGTACTCAAATCACCATGATGAGGAAAGGTCACTGCGAAATCACGAGGAGAAGAAAAGCAGCGAAAACCAGCTTATTTCCGACGGTAAAGATGAAAATTCTTTATTATTATTGTAAGCTTTTATTTAACGCATTCATGTTGTTTGTCGCTAATCGATGAAAAGTTGTCATCGATTTTTAAACTAATTCCTAATAAGGTATCGAGCACAAATTTTGTACATACTTTGTTTGTCGAATACATGGTGAAGGGAATTTTTCAAAATTTGATTTATATTTTTTATTTAATATTTAAACGGTTTTTTATATTTCTCTTCGTTTAATGAAGCAACTGAAAATATGATAATTTTACTGTTTGCATCATCGAATAGAGCGGAAAAAAATCTTTTCGCCAAACTTGTATGAAAATAGTTGTAACTCCATTTCTGAATTTTTGGCGAATTTAAAAAAAACTCTCGTTTTTTCGACTATTTGACTTTTGTGATTTTAAAATTTCAACTACAAACGCATCAGATATAAAATTTTGAAATTTTCACAGATCGTAATAAAGCAAAAACCTTACCCTCTTTTAAAACAGGAAACCGTAAAAATATTAATGGAGTGACTTTCTACATTTATTTAAAAGAATTTGTTGCAGTCTCAGAAAGAAAGGTAGGAATCGGTTCTTCCGACCATCTCATCATTTGCAGGGATCCAACTTTCAATGTTAATGATATCATTCTTATAGCTTCTGTAAAAATACTTTTGCATTTATGTCTCAAAAACAACTCAGCTGACGCAATGACTGGTATTTAAAATTATTTATTTGCCATAAAGTCTATTTAGTCATTTTTCCCCCTTTCATAAGTTTATCAGGTGTTTTCTCCATCCTCTCCGCATACCTTCGTGGTGTAACTGGAAGCAAGCCCGACACGACTTTGGGAGGTCCGGAATTCGAATCCTGGTGAGAATACAGCAGATTTCTTCAGTTTCCAGACATTGAAGAATTCTACAGTGACTCTGCAAGTTTATAAATATTTTTCTCCGTTTAAAAAATGAATTTCTTAATTTCATTGCGATACATAATATTACACGCTCTTATGGGACTGCAAAATTTCTAACATTAAAAAAATGTATCAATTATAAATATCTGAAATTTATCTAACGTTATAAAATAAACTCTTCACTCTCTTTTAAAACAAGAATGATAAAACATATTAATTAGACTCTTTTCATTTTTTTTTAAATTAGCCCCGTTTTGTAAAAATTTTTGTAAGTCGCTTATGGTGTTGGTCATTACTTTCAAACTTTTGCGTTCGATTATTTATACTATATTTTTTAAGCTGTTTAGCTCAAATTTTACACATACGCACACACTCATTGGGAATAACAATATAATGTGAAGCAGGGATGTGTTTTCAAAATTAGATTTAAAAAATAATTTTGAAATGAATTTTCTCACATATCTTTGCTTAACAAACAAATTAAAACTCTTAGAAATTTACGGTTTGCACCATGGGATAAAGCGGGAAAAATAACTTTTAAATGAAGTTAATAGAAAGTTTTTAATATAAATTCTGATTTTCTGGCGAATTTTAGAACTCACTGAATTTTATTGACCATTTGACATAACAGAATTGTTGGAAGTAATAGAATGATTTTTCAATATTAAAAAACAAATTTTAAATGAGACAAAAAGATGAAAATAAAATCAGGTTAAAAAAGTTTTTATAAAGTAACCTTTTATTTAAAACTCACAAAATAATTAATGAATTAAAAGAAGAAAAATAATTTATCATACAGTTTCATGGGAAAAATAGATTAAAAAATTTCTTTTATAAAATTCATCTGCAATTTTATATCACGAATAATAAAAACGTGTGGGCTTAAAAAATAATCAAATCTGATGACTGGACTGCATTGTAAAAAGTATAAAGCATTATTTATGTAAATTTATCAAGAGCGCTCCATGATTTTATTATTCGTGATTTAAAATTGTAGATGAATTTTGCAAGGAAAATTATCTAACCTTTTGTTCCCATGAAACAGTATGATAAATTATTTTTCTTCCTTTAATTTATTAATTTATGAATTTTAAATAGCTTATTTTATAAAGTAATTCTCCCGCTTTTTTCGCATGTCTTCGTGGTGTAGTGGTGAGCACGCTCGACGCATCTTCGAGAGGTCTGTGGTTCGAGTCCCGGCGAGGGCATTGCTCATTTTTCACATTTCCAGCATCGAAATAGCCTAATGTCTCGACAATTTTACAAAAAATTTTAGCCCAGAAGGTGTTTTAGTATTAAAACGGTATTTGTCGCGTTTCACTATAAAGGGCGAATCACTTTTTAAATTGTTGCCACCAAATACTATCGTCCTGCGGTATATTTAAAGAAATTAAACAATGGAGAACCTGCATGAATGTATGCATGTTTCTCACACTGTATAAAAACGACGGTACCTAGAGCCATCAAATTTTGAATAACGTAATCCTCTTTCCGAACATGGGCACCTGGACATCCGAATTTTGAATTTCGAATTTGTTTTATTATCTATTTCATATTTTGTAAAAATGTAGCTAATTTTTGATTAACAAACTCTATGATTTCAAAGCGAGCAATGGCAACACGAAACAAAGCATGCAATGGCAACTCCACTCAAGAAGATCAATAAATACTAATGAATAAAAAAATGTAG
The DNA here is from genome assembly GCA_000611955.2 of Stegodyphus mimosarum. Lineage (NCBI taxonomy): Eukaryota > Metazoa > Arthropoda > Arachnida > Araneae > Eresidae > Stegodyphus > Stegodyphus mimosarum. Next base: position 303,936 of record KK113738.1, read on the forward strand.
CACATCTACACATTACAAATTAAGTTTTATTACTCTAAAAGCTCTTATATTTCAAATATTGTTAGAAATTTAAAGAGCAGAAGACTGTTCAATGATTCAGAGAACAAAAATCTTTCGAAGTTAAGGAATAATTTGCGCAAAATTTTAATTTATAACTATCTTTAAAAATTAGAAAAAAATTCTGCTTTAGATTGCTCTTTAATTCCATGCATTTCGGGAGATTGAACAAAGATATGTCGTTTACAAACAACAAAAATATTACAAACCGTTTCTGAAAAAGAAATTGCACATTTTGCATTTGTCTCCTTAATTATAAGAATACACATCTAAAGATCATGCACTATTCGTAGAAAATTAAATGAAAGAAAGGAAAACCTCTATGAAGTTTAATTTCAAGACCGAATCTGAGTTCAGCCTTCCTAACATCACTTTTATGTTATTAGCCTATCGAAATTATTAACTAACATGTTTTACTTAAATCATGTAGTTAGTTTTAGGGAATAAATTGAATAAAAGTGTTAATGCATTTGAAATTTTGAATTTTTCTTATAAATTCGCTTCATTTTAATTTAAATTTATCTTATTTTCAGCTAGCTTGCTTCCAACTACTAAGCACATTAATTTTTTATCATTAACAAATTTACTGTAGATGCTTATCTTTCATCTTCCATTGGAATGCTATTTTGTATTACTATCTATTTCTTACATTTTCTTGTTTTGGAATATTCTGCATATAAACTTTAATGTAATTTTAACTACGAAATCATGCAAGTTGAAGAATTCTTTTTGAAACTTGGAAAAAATAGTGATTCTAGATTTGAATGGCTACGTGGATTTATGTACCTTTGTAGTATTGTTTAATATATATTTAAATATGTTAATACATTCGGTTTTATGCTTCTTTCAAATAAACAGATCTAGCAATTGTTTTTTTTTTTTTTTTTTTTTTTTTTTTTTTTTTTTTTTTTTTTTTTTTTTTTTTTTTTGCTCCTTTAGTCCTGTGTCTGTTCGCCCTCGAAATTCATAGAGTATTATTCAAAATATATGATTGCTTTTCTGAATAACTTTAAATATCCAAATTTTGTTAATTTATATAAAATTATCTGCCACTGTTATATAACAGCAAATACGTTCTGAAGTTTTTTTTCATTACTTAGACTATAAGAAAGATTAAATATAAGAATTTTATTAGGTAACTTTAATCTTTTGGTATAAATTAAAGTTGCTATCTTATATTTTTTAAATGAAAGTTTTTATTTCCTTATGCCGACAGTATTTGCGTACATTAAAGTACAAATAATTTTTTTTTTGTAGATGTGAAGACGCAGGCTCTAAATCTTGGACATCCGTCCAGTATTAAAGATAAATCTGTTAAAGACACAAAGAAGGGCAAGTCAAAATTATTGGCGAATTCTTCTTCCGATAGCCATAAACCAAAAAAGAGGATGATTGGTTCAGAAGAAGACACAGTACATAACAGACAAATCTTCAGATCAGGTAAATGGAAAGCAATAAGAAAATAGGGTTTTTTTCTTGCCGATTACAATCAAAAAGACTTATGATATAAAATGATAATGGGATGTCTTTAGTGGTGTTCTTGAATTTGAGTGAGAAAGAGTGCCTCTTTGGATTCGTATGACATTACCAAATGTAGCTTCATTTTCAAGCTACATTTCAGTCAAGCACATGTGAGCTCAAATCATAAAAACTGAGATGGCGGGTTCAGATTCCATATTATAGAATTTGACATTTAATGCTCGAAACATTAAGTCTGAAAGAATTCTTCTAAATAAGGAAATAACAGTACACATTTTTCAGTATTACGTTTCATGAAAATTAAACACATTTAATTAGTATAAGCATTCTCTCAGGTTCTTAGTGCACTTGAACAAATATAATTATAGTGTTTGTTTCTTGAAAATGTAGACAATAAGTACAACGAAGCATAACAAAGCTAAAAAAAGGCTGAAAATAAATAAATAAATTTATTGTATAAGTTTGCATGATATTGTTTAAATTGTTTCCTGTGCTAGAAACGCAAGGTTGTCAGGACTGAGTGTTCGATGCATATTCTTGGCAAACATCTGCGTGAAAGTAACTGAGTCCTGATCTTGAACAGGGAGTTGAATGCAGCTATGTTCTGTGGTAGAATATTGTGATTAAGTGGTAGAAGAACTGCACTTTAAAGGGATTTAAAATCCTCTTTTATTAAACCACAATTATTTACAGGCACTTCCCAACTCGGTAGGGATACAGAAAATAAAGACCGCACTTGGGTCTAAAACTGAACAATCAGATAATTTAAACTAAAGCTAAATAGAAATTAAATAGTCGTTGCTCACAGAGCTATGAACGCGAGGTTGGCCTCTAAACTAAATGGTGCGTAGTAAGATTTAACTAATACTGACGCACTTGGATTTACTTCAATAAGTAATCACGTAACAGCGCTACGGCTTAGAATTTAAATACTAGCTGGTCAGGCGAACGTCGAATAGAGTAACAGTGGTCTGAGACTAAAAGCTCTCTCGCACTAAGAGGTTCCTATCTCTTGCTTAAATAAAACTTGGCTCCAATTCAAATTAGCATAAAGCTGAAACGCGCCCTTATTCTAACGGGAAGTTGAAATGAGAAGAGATAGAAAAAGTTGAATTAAAATAAAACTTTGTTGGTTTAACTAAAACCTTACAAGGTAATTGAATGGCAGTATTGATTAAATTAAAAGTGTGAAATATTTGTTATGCTGTAAAGAAAGTCACTGAAAAACAAAGCAGAAGTGATGTAAAGAATCAAATCCGCATTCTAGTGATCCAGAAAATTGTGGTATTGTTAAATTAAAATTATACAACTGAAAATTATTTGGTGAAACTTATAGATTCTCCATTGTAAAGCCGACATATTTTTTTTTTTTTTTTTTTAT